>PVIY010011983.1:0-63522 GCA_004026745.1 Myrmecophaga tridactyla | reverse complement strand
ACCCACACCCATAGTGTTGCACAGCTTCACCCCTCCTCCCTGAGCTCAGTATATCTGTTTATGGCACTCTCAGACCCACGCATGTGCATGGGCCCCCAATCACATTATTCAGCTCTGGGAACTTCACATTGCAGCAGACCTAGAACTTCCCAGCTCTGAGAAAGTGCCGATCTGCACAGCTGGGTCACATCTGCCCCCAACCCATGAAGGCATAATGCCAACCTGCTGCCACAGCTCTACCCATGCACACAAAGAGCCCCATACCTTAGACCAGCACACATCAGTGTTATGTCCCTCAGACTGGTGCACCCACACAGCTACATCCTCCCTGGCCACTGGACGCCCACATTCACAAGCACCAGCATAACATCCCCAACCTGTACCCATACTTACCCTGAAACAAATAACTGTACTGAGTGCTCCACCCTATGCCCTGCTCCCTGCTGTACAACCACCCCATAAACACAAAGCCTTAGACTACTGAAAGAAATCAACTCCCAAATTAAATCAATCAAGATATCTATATGCAACAGCAGAAGATCACTAAGCATATCACAATGTAGACAGATACAGCCCTGCCTAATGACCAAATTAAAACACCTGAGGAGACACAGACATTGGAACAAATAATCAAAGATGTTCATACAACTATACTTAATAAAATAAGTGAGATAGCAAATGACATAAAGGAGATCAGGAAGACAGCAGAGGAGCACAAAGAGGAATTTGAAAGAATAAATAGAAAAATAGCAGAAATCACAGAGATTAAAGACTCGGTTGACCAAACAAAAAACATACTAGAGGCACACAACACAAGATTTGAAGAGACAGAAGAAAGAATAAATGGTATAGAGGACAGGATAATTGACTTCGAAGACTCAAAACAGCAAATGGCAAAAAAGATGGAAAAAATTGAATGGGAACTCAGGGATATGCTCGACAAAACAAAGTGCACAAAAGTAAGAATCATTGGTGTCCCAGAAAGAGAAGAGAGCAGTAAAGGGCTAGGAAGAGTAGTTGAGGATATAATGGGGGAAAACTTCCCAACCCTCATAAAGGATATAAATATACAAGTCAAAGAAACCCAAAGAACTCCAAACAGAATAAATCCAAATAGGCCTTCCCCAAGGCACATATTAATCAGTCCGTCAAATGTTGAAGAGAAGCAGAAAATCCTGAAAGCAGCAGGAGAAAAATAATCTACTACATACAAGGGAAATCAAATAAGACTGAGTCCAGACTACTCACCCCGGGTGTGAGAAGGTGGTGGTATGATATATTCAAGATCCAGAAAGAGAAATACTTCCAGCCAAGAATTCCATACCCAGCCAAATTGTCCTTTAAAATTGAGGGAGAGATTAAAGCTTTCACGACAAAGAAGTCCTGAAAGAATTTGTCAACCAAGAGACCAGCCCTACAAGAAATACTAAAAGGAGTTCTGTCAGCTGAAAGAAAAAGACAGGAGAGGAAGGTCTGGAGGAGGGGACAGAATTGAAGAGTACCCCTAAGAATAATTTAAAGAATACAAAGAGAAAGAGAGAAAAGAATATATAGATCTGACAAATAAAATAAAAAGATAAGATGGTGGAAT
Source organism: Myrmecophaga tridactyla (assembly GCA_004026745.1). Taxonomy (NCBI): domain Eukaryota; kingdom Metazoa; phylum Chordata; class Mammalia; order Pilosa; family Myrmecophagidae; genus Myrmecophaga; species Myrmecophaga tridactyla. Next base: position 61,931 of record PVIY010011983.1, on the reverse strand, counting down.
CAAGAAATGCCTTTGCAGTAATAACTTTGAATGATCATGGACTAAAATTACCAATTAAAAGATACAGATTGGTAAAATGGATTAAGAAACATAATCGAACTATATACTGCTTACAAGAGACTCCTCTTAGACACAAGGATACGAATAGGTTGAAACTGAAAGGATGGGAAAAGATCTTCCACACAAGTTGTAACCAAAAGAAAGCATGAGTAGCTATTCTAATATCAGACAAATTAGACTTTAAATGTAAAGAAATCATAAGAGACAAAGAAGGACACTATATACTAATTAAAGGATCAATTCACCAAGAAGATATAACAATCATAAATGTTTATGCTCCCAATCAAGGAGCTCCAAAGTACATGAGACAGACACTGGCAAAACTGAAGGGGATGATAGATATTTCAACAAAAATAGTAGGAGACTTCAATACAGCACTCTCCTCTATAGATAGAACAATCAGGCAGAAGATCAACAAGGAAATAGAGAAGTTAAATAACTTGATAAATGAATTAGACCTACCAGACATATATATATATCATTGCACACCAAAGCACTAGGATATACATTCTTCTCTAGTGCTCATGGAACATTCTCCAAGATAGATCATATGCTGGGGCACAAAACAGGTCTTTATAAATTTAAAAACACTGAAATTATTCAAAGCACTTTCTCTGATCAGAATGGGATGAAACTGGATCTCAATAACCACCAAAGAATGAGAACATTCATAAATATATGAAGATTAAATAACACTCTTAAACAACCACTGGGTCAAAGACGAAATTGCTAGAGAAATCATTAGCTATCTGGAGATGAATGAAAATGAGAATACAACTTATCAGAACTTATAGGATGTGGCAAAGGCTGTGTTGAGAGGGAAATTTATTGCCTTAAATGCCTATATTAAAAAACAAGAAAGAAGAAAAATTAAGGACTTCAGAGCAAACCTGGAGGAACTTGAGAAAGAACAGAAAACTAACCACAAGGCAAATAGAAGAGAAAAACAAAGATTAAAGCAGAGATAAATGAATGGGAGGACAAAAGAACAATAGAAAGAATCAAAACCAAAAGTTGGTTCTATAATAAAATCAATAAAATTGATTGGCTTCTAGCAAGACTGACAAAGGAAAAAACAGAGAGGATGCAAATAAACAAAATCAGAAATGAGAAGGGGTGCTGTTACCACAGACCCTGAAGAAATAAAAGAAATCATAAGAGGATACTATGACCAACTGTACTCCAACAAACTAGACAACTTAGATGAAATGGACAAATTCCTGGAGACACATAAACAAACTACACTGACTCCAGAAGAAATAGAAGATCTCAACAAATCAATCAGAAGTAAGAGATTCAATCAGTCATCAAAAATCTTCCTACAAACAAAAGCCCAGGGCCAGATGGCTTCAGAGCGGAATTTTATCAAACATTCCAGAAAGAACTAATGCCAATCCTGCTCAAACTTTAACAGAAAAAAAAGAGGAAAAAGGAACTCTACCTAACTCATTTTATGAAGCTACTATCATTTTAATACCAAAATCAGGTAAAGATGCTATAAGAAAGGAAAACTACAGGCCAATCTCCCTAATGAACATAGATGCAAAAATTCTCAATAAAATATTAGCAAATCGAATCCAACAACACATTAAAAGAATTATACATCATGACCAAGTGGGGTTTATAACAGGAATGCAAGGATGGTTCAACACAAGACAATCAATTAATGTAATACAGCATATTAACAAATCAAAAGGGAAAAATCATATGAATATCTCGATTGATGCTGAAAAAGTATTTGACAAAATTCAGCATCCTTTTCTGATAAAAACACTCAAAAAGATAGGAATCAAAGGTAACTAACTCAATATGATAAAGGAAATATATGAAAAGCTGATAGCCAGCATTGTACTCAATGAAGAGAGACTGAAAGCCTTCCCCCTAAGCTCAAGTACCAGACAAGGATACCCAGTGTCACCACTATTATTCAACATTGTACTAGAGTTCTAGTTAGAGCAATCAGGCAGGACAAAGAAATAAAAGGCGTCCAAATTGGAAAGGAAGAAGTAAAATTCTCATAAGTTGCAGATGATATGATACTGTACTTGGAAAATCCTGAGAAATCTACAGCAAATTACTTGAGCTAATAAATAAATTCAGCAAGGTGGCAGGATATAAAATTAATGTGCAAAAATCAGTAACATTTTTATACACAAGCAATAAGCTAGCTGAGGAGTCAGTTAAGGAAAAATTTCCATTCAAAATAGCAACTAAAAGAATCAAATACTTAGGAATGAACTTAACTAGGAACATAAAGGACTTGTACACAGAAAACTACATAATATTGCTAAAAGAAATCAAAGGAGAGCTAAATAGGTGGAAAGACATTCCCTGTTCATGGATAGGAAGGCTAAATATAGTTAAAGTGTCAATTCTCAACAAATTGACCTACAGATTCAACGCAGTACCAATCAAAATTCCAATAACTACTTTGAAGATTTGGAAAACCTAGCTACCAAATTAATCTGGAAGGGAAAGAGACCCTGAATAGCTAAAAGCATCCTAAAAAAAAAGAAGAGTGAAGTGGGAGGATTAATACTCCCTGACTTTAAAACCTATTATAAAGCCACAGTGGTCAAAACAGCATGGTACTGGTATAAAGACAGAAGCATTGACAAATGGAATCGAATTGAGAGTGCAGAAATAGACCACCAAATCTATTGTCAACTTATACTTGACAAGGCTCCCAAATCCTCTGAACTGGGACAAAATCGTCTTTTCAATAACTGGGCATGGAAGAACTGGATATCAATAGCCAAGAGAATGAAAGAAGACCCCTATCTTACACCCTACACAAAAATTAACTCAAAGTGGATCAAACACCTAAATATAAGAACTAGCACCATAAAGCATCTAGAAGAAAATGGGAAAACATCTTCAAGACTTAGTAATAGGAGGTAGCTTCTTAAACTTTACACCCAAAGCACAAGCAACAAAAGAAAAAATAGATAAATGGCAACACCTCAAAATCAAATGCTTCTGCACCTCAAAAGACTCAAAAAGTTGAAGAGGTAGCCAACTCAATGGGAGAAAAACAGGTATCAGACAAAGGTTTGATTTCCTGTATTTACAAAGAAATCATACAACTCAACAACAAAAGAACAAACAATCCAATTATAAAATGGGCTAAAGATATGAATAAGCATTTTTCTGAAGAACAAATACAGATGGCTCAAAAGCACATGAAGAGATGCTCATTTTCACTGGCTATAAGGGAAATGCAGATCAAGACTACAATGAGATACAACCTCACACCTATAAGAATGGCTGATATTAAACAAACAGGAAACTACAAATGTTGGAGAGGATGTGGGGAAACTGGGACACTTATGCACAGCTGGTGGGAATGTACAATGATGCAGCCACTATGGAAGACTGTTTGGCAGTTCCTTAGGAAACTAAATATCGAGCTGCCCTATGACCCAACAATAGCACTACTTGGTACATACCCAGAAGAGCTGAAAGCAATGACACAAACAGACATTTGCACACCGATGATCATAGCAGCATTATTTACAATCGCCAAAAGATGGAAACAAACCAAATGCCCAACAACAGACGAGTGGATCAACAAAATGTGGTATATACATACGATGGAATATTATGCAGCAGTAAGACAAAATGACGTCCTGAAACGGATGACAAGATGGATGAGGCTTGAGGACATAACATGCTGAGCGAAATTAGCCAGACACAAAAGGACAGATACTGTATGATTCCAATTTTATGTTCAACATAAAAGTATAATCAGAGACTTATAATATAGAATACAGGGGACTTAGAGATACATAGAAGCTAGAGATGGGTGAACCGTTAGCTAATGAGGTTGAACTCCAATGTAAGAGAATAGATAGGAGTGAAGGTGATTCTCTAGTGGGTCTAGAAGTAATATTACCATGTTGAAGATGAACAGATTGAAAGGGGTTGTATAGACCTATGTGTCCCACTGACTCACACCAGAAATATGAATGAGTTCTTGTAAGTATTACTTCAAAGATATGATGCTTGTATAAAGAGTATTTAATCCATGGTACGGGGGGAAAACTGCTATCACATGCTATAAGCTATGTTCAAAAGGAAACCATCAGCACTATCACAGTGACAGCAGAGGTAAATAATAGGGTGAGCGACAAGAGTTAAGAGGGGGTTCAGATCTTCTATTTGGTGAGGGTGTGTTTATTGGTTTTCTGTCTCTTGAGAACAAACAGAATTATCTAAAATTGAGAATGTTGATTGTGGAATTTGGACCTTCTGCATGATGCCCGATGAATGCAGGTGGCTGAAGGATGCACTGATGGAGAAGTAGAATGGCGAATAATGGTGTATACTTATGAAAGAAGGCTCTGCTGCTACAAAACGGAACATTGTCCTGAGGCATGCAAGGATGTAAATGAGCATGTGGGATATTTGGTGAGACAAAATAAGCCAGAAACAAAAAAACAACAATGGTATGGTCACCTTTACAAAATGCTTATAAGAAAACAGCGGCCTAGATTGTAAACTTTTAGAGCAGACACATTAAGTCCGGAGAGGTGATTATTATTTCTGGATTTTGAGAGGCTGTTTTATATATATAACCTGATATTTAGAGATAAGAAGAAAGCCAAACAGGTTGGGGTGAAAGTAACCCAGAACATAGGGGTAAGGAAGACAGTGTCTTTATTTTAGAACCACATATACTCTTTGAGACCAATGGAAGGAAGGTTTATTTGATCTGGAACTGAAATTTTCTGTAGTGCATAATCTAATTTAACCTATCCGTATAGCTTATTTGAACAACTGAAACACAGAGCACACAGAATGAGACAGAGGTCCTTTAATCCTGTATAGATTATTGTAATGCCTGGAAACATCCTTGAGTATATTAACCAGATAATCAAAAAGTATCGGCAAAGTCCCCCAAGGGAGGGGAGAAAGAATATGGAACTATTAAACCTTACCATCAGGGAATCCCCTGATACTGTGTCAAACTTTAGGGACACCCAACTCAATAGGCTATGCCCTCAATCATGAGGCTTACTCTTCTGAAGCTTATGTAGGTAGCATAGACGCTTACACTACCTATAGGCATGCCTAAGAGTTACTGCTGGAGGACCTCTGTTGTTACTAAGATGTAGCCTCAGTCTCTCTCAGCCCAGCTCTGCAAGTGAGATCATTGCCCTCCCCCCTATGTGGGACATGACATCCAGGGGTGAATCCACACCTGGCACAGTGGGATCAACAATTCCATCCTGACCAAATGGGGGAAAAGAAGTGTAATTAATGAAGGTTGCTCTTACACAAGCTTCAGGTAGACCTTGCTACCTATCATAAACTGCCAACCCCCAACCAGGACCATTCCAGCCAATCCTAAAGAACACCTAGAGCAATTTATGAGATTCCACAAGGGTACCATGCACTAGAGTAATTTGCCAGAAACCTACAACCTCCAGATGGGTCCCTGGTCCCGATAAGTCCTGAAACCCAGCCCAGCCTCTCCAGAACATCAGATAATTCCATCTCCCTACCCCATATTAGTGACCGACCCTTCCTATATAAAAAATTTAGAATTGCCATAGCCGAAACAACCCCAATGAGAAGTATGGAAAGATCAAAGTTGATGTTGGAATTTTACATAGAAGATAGGACTTAACCAATGAATTATGAATGCTGAATTATTAAATTGGTATCTCATTTAGTCTCCAGTATTTTAGAGCAGCTAGAAGTAAAAACCTAAAATTGTGAAATTGTAACCCATGTCAAATTCTGAAATATGTTCTTCAACTAATTGTGGTGCTGTGCTTTAAAATTTATAGCTTTTTTGTGTATATGTTACTGTTCACTAAAAAAGAAGGAAAAAAAAGTCGATTGTGATGGTAAAAAAAGTATTCAAGCCCGCTAGCCTCCTATATTCCGGAGCAGCTAGAAGGAAAAATATGAGAGGATCATATGGTAGTCCATGACAAACTCTGGGGTCTATCCTGTAACCACTTTTTGAAGAGTGCTTTGAAAACTATTGCTTTTTTATTTCTTTGCTTTGTATATATGTTATACTATACAATAAAAAAAGTTAAAAAAATTTAATATCCTAAATCTGTAACAATCATGCTTGGTAACTTCAAGCATACACATACAGTGTTCTTGTCCTCCTCTGTCCCTTTACCTCTTTGTTGTACTTGTTACAGATTATATCTCTATACATTCTATGTCTAAAACCAAAGATTTATCATTATTTTTATGCATTTGCATTTTAGAACCTGTAAGAAAATAAAAAATAGAATTATGTACCAAACGTTACAATACAATAATACAGGAGCTTAGATTTGCCCATTTGTTACCTCTACCAGAGGTCTTCATTTATTGATGTTGCTTCAATCCACTGTCAGTCTGTGTGCCATTTTATTCGAGTTTATTCTGTTGGGGATTCATTGGGCTTCTGGAATGTGCATATTCATGTATTTTGTTTTCTGCCATTATTCCTTTGAACAGTCCTTCTGCCCCTTTCTCCTTTGCTTCCCCTTCTGAGATGTCCATAAAGCATATTTTGGTACTCTTAATGTTGTTCCACCGGGCTCTGTGGCTCTGTTTGCTTTTTGACATTTTTTTTCCTTTTTTTTCCTTGAATCATTTCAGTTCTCTTGTCTTCAAGATCACTGATTCTTTCTCCTGCCAACCCAATGTGCTATTGAAACCCTCTACAGAACTTTTCATTTCAGTTGCTGTGGTCTACAGCCTCAGTATTTCTGTTTGATTCCTTTTAAAAAGTTTCACTCTTTATTGATAATATCATATTGTTCATTTATGGTTTTTTTTTTGATGTCCTTCAGTCCTTTTCCTGTGCTTTCCTTTATCTCCTTGAGCATACTGAAAATCCTTTTTTTTTTTTTTAAAGTCTGTGTCCAGTATGTCCAAAGTCTGGTCTTCTTCACTGATGGTTTATTGATTTTTATCTTGTACCTTTGGACATGCCATCATTTCCTGTTTCCTTGTCTTGCATCATTCTGTTGTATAGTGTACATTTAACTATTTTCAAGTGGTACTTCTGGGATTGAGTTCTTGAGCTGTCTGCTCCTTAAGTTTCTATTGGCTAGTGATATGACACAGATTTCCTTGAATGCCAGGTGCTAACAAAAACAAAGTGACAGGAAAAAAAAACACTTTTCACAGTCTTCGTAAATTGGCTTGGTGTTTACTAGCACTGTCCTTTAGGGTTTGGCCTTCCTATCAGGGTCAGTGTGAGGCAAACGTGAAGGGCAGGTTCCTCTCTGTCTTTTCTGAGCCTGTGTATTGTTCTGGGCTTGTCCTTGCTAGTGGCCTTAGCAAATTCCCTATTTATAGGAACTTGAATGCCCCCTTAACTCCCTATGAAATGAACTTGTCTCCTCTCCTGGGTACTCTATTGTATGACTTAAAGCAGGTAACACTCTGTCCCAGGCCTCTTTGACTTAATTGTTTCTGACACTACTTTAGCTGTCTACAGACTGCTTGTGCCTAAAGGGCAAATTCTGGGCTGGTGAGCTTAATATGAATGACTTGGTTCAGTCTTTCAGGCTGCCACCGAGGAAGTACCGCCTCTCTAGTATGCGCATGGGGATTACTATGCTCCTTCTGGCACAGAGCCAGGGATCCACACTGAGGTTGTAAGCTGGCCCCACACAGTGCCAGGACGTGGGTGGGGGAGGGGCCAGCAAGGGCAACAGGGCCTTCTCTTATTGGATAAATTGCCTTTTTTTGATTCAGCATTCGCAGTTACTGCCACCTTTCAACTGCTTTCCAAAGTTTTGAGGAAGGTGGCTCTTCCAAGTTTTGCTAGTTGTTCTAAACTTCTTTGGGAGAATGGAACCCTAGAGCATCTTACACTGCTATCTTAGTCTGACAGTGGGTTTTGATAGCAATTGTATTGAATCTGTATGTCACTTTGGATTGTACTGTCATCTTAACATTGTCTTCTAATCCATGAAAATGGGATTGCTTTGCATGTATTTACATCTTCTTTAACATTTTTCCCCAACATTTTCTAGTTTTCAGTATAAAAGTACTAGACCTCCTTTATTAAATATTTTTTTAAATATTTTATTCTTTTTAATGTTGTTGTAAATGCAATTATTTTCTTAATTTCCTTTCAGGATTGTTCATTTCTAGTGTATAGAAATGTGATTGATTTTTGTGTGGAGTTTGTATCTTGCAACTTTGCTGAATTCATTCATAAGCTTTAGTAGCTCTCTTGTGAATACTTTAGGGTTTTCTGGATATAAGAACATGATATCTGTGAATAGAAATAATTTACTTCTTCCTTCCCAAGTTGGATGCCTTTTATTTCTTTTTCTTGTCTAATTGCCCTGAGAAAAGTTCTAATACTATGTTGAAGGAAATTGGTGACTGTGGGTATCTTTGTCTTGTCCCTGATCTTAGGAGAAGAGCTGTCAATCATTCACCATGACGTTAGCCTTGGGGGAACCCTAGTTCTTTTAAAGACACAGCTCTAATTCTTATAATACTCAAGTCTTTGACTGATCAGTTCTTATCTATGGCTAGGTCAGGAAACCTTATCTAGGAGGACTTCAGTTTGTCTGCTGCACTTACATAAGCAGTTCCTTGGGATATCAAGGTAGGATAGAAATACAACCTACGAAGTGACAACTTCTGTTTTCCTCCCCCAATCTCTCATTGTTTATTGCTGGAACACAGCTCCCTTCCCTCCCCCAGATTTCCAACAGACTCTTACACACTTCAGTCTCCTCAAATAGTTATTTAATGCTTCAGAGAAATGGCAAGTAACTTTTTATAAAATATTGGCTATCACCCTAATTGTTGCAGACAAGATCCACCACTGTGGAGCGGGATAGAATAGGACAACTGCAAATCCCTAGTTTCCTACCTAGCTCCGAAAGAATTAATGCAAACTGCAAATTCCCTAAAGCAAGAATTTCTGTGAAAGCCCAGAAACCTCCCCCCCAAACCATAAAAGCTTATAAATCATGGCCTGAAGTGGACTCTTAGTTAATAAAAAAAAAGCATGGGGCCATAAAGGTGGTTAAACAATTTTGAATATGTGACAGGCGACTGTGAGCATTGATAGTTACCTCTTCCTGAGACCAATGCAAACCATGTAAGCAACAGGTTAATACAAGCCACATAAGCCCCTGGTCTTCAAAGGTCGCCATGGAAACCTGCTACCAAGAAAACTTCCCTGTGAAACAAGCTAACTCATTCCACTCATTGTGTCCCTACATTGTGCACAACCGCGTTATCCCCTTAACATGTACTTTTCTCTCTCTCTTTAATAAACTTTACTACTTATTCCTAGTGGCCTCTCTTGTCTCTAAATTCTTTCTGTGACAAGAACCATGAACCTGGAACTGGACTCTTGACTGGTGTCAGCAGAGATCTGTTATAAATGGATGCTAAAATTGGGTGAGATTTTGAGGAGGAAGAAGGTTTGCATAGTTTCAAAGTATCTCCCCCAAGACATTTAGTGACTTCAAAGGGAAAGTTCAAAATTTTTTAGTGGAGAAATCCAGAAGACACCACCGTCTAATCAAGTGGCCAAGGTTAATCACCAGTTATCACCAATAATCACCAAGGTTATCACCAATAATAAAGCATAGTGACATCACAAACCCTTTGACATGATGCACTGAGAAAAACACACCATTTCTTTGTCAAAAATGCATAACTTTATGTAAAACATGAAAAAAAATCACACTTGTAAACTGAGGGCTATTCTACCAAAATAACTGATTAATACTCTTCAAGAATATCAAAATCATGAGAGATAAAGAAAGACTAAATAGTTGAGATTTGAGAAGACTAAGGAAAAATAGCAGTTAAATGCAACGCAGGATGCTGGATGGTATTCAGGAACAGTATAAGAACATTAGAAGAATAAAATGATGAAATTTGAATAAAGCTGTAGCTTAGTTAATAACATTGTACCTTGTTAGTTCATAGTTTTGGAAACCGTACTATAATTATCTAGGATGGCAACGTTATCCTCCATGAGGAAACCCTCTGTACTATTTTTTGCACCTTTCCTGAAGGTCTAAAATTAGCTCAAAATAGAACACTTTAAAAAGAATAGTTGCACACAATTTTTAACATTTCCTCAGAGAACTAATTTTCTTCTTTCCTTAAATAATTTTTGCCATTCTACCAAAAAAAATTGAGATTTCTGGACAGAATATTTTAATGAGAACTTGAATAATACAGAATATGGGTAGAAGCAATTTGAAAAAAAAATATTAAAAGGAATATACCAACACAGAGTCATATTTTCAAATTCTCCTACTACTTTTTCAAAGTTTAATTTACACCCTGGTTTGTGTTTAATGCATTATAACACTGGTGTCATTGTTGAATTTACAATAGAAATGGGATTTAACTTGCAGATTTTTCTAAATATTATTTAAATGGAGAGCCTCACTACGCATTGGAAAAATGTGAAACTGGAGCTGAAATTCTTATTCCTTGTGGACTTCACAATATATTACTTGTAGATTATGTGCTTAAACAGTTGGAATTTGTTTTGTTGGTATTCCATATTTAGGAGGTATTTAAAATAAAAATGAGACACGGAGAGTTGAAAACAAAAATGCAATCTTAAGTGTTACAAGCTTACAGTAGTTTGCCATAAATACAGGTAGTTATGAAGTCCTTGACATCTTGTCTAAGAGGATGTAAGGATTAAATTCATGCTTCTCAGTCTTTAGTATACCTAGGAATCTTCCATGGTTTTGTTAAAATACAGATTCTGATTAAGCAAGGGTTGGAGGATCCTGAGATTTTGCATTTTAAGAAGCTCCGAGGGACCACACTTCGAGAAGCAAGGACCTGAGTGACTGGAAAAGAAATTCCCTCGATGAGTCCTGTCCACCTTAGACTTAAGCCTTCAAAGAAAGGGATTTAGTTTTAAGCAAGTGAAATATTTAAGTGCCTAAAGGCAGTATGGCTGATAATAACAATATGAGGAAATCTCTCCAATGAAATACTCTTTAGAAACAAGAAGCGTTGCTAGAGTCAGCTGTTGCCTGAGCAGAAACATGGGAAAGGTAGGGGACTAGGGATCCAATCTGGGATGAAGCGGAACCAGCCAAGGGCTGGTGTGTGGGTATCACTTCTGGACCGGCGGAGAGTCCTCCAAGAAGTCTACCACTGCCACCAGGGGGCGCACCCCCATAGCTTTTCAAGGTCAACAGCTTGTGGACTGAGAAAAGGAGCAGGCAGGGGTGGACCTCCAGGTCTTCGCGCTGGTTATAGGATGGATGATATGCGATAAGGAAACCGCTGCTGCCCTGCACAGTGGCGATGCCACTCCCCCACCCCGCCTCTGTTTTAGACTCTGACCTCGGGTCTCTGTGTTGACGGGTCCAGCTAAGGCTGGGCTTGAAGTGAATAGCACTGATGCTGCAGTCAGAGTCCAGGCGTTGCGGGAAGGGTGTGCTGTGATTTCCCTAGTGGATCGGGATAACACAGGGTTGGGGCTGCCTAAGATGGAGAAAGCGCACTGTCCTTGTCATCCCTTTCTTCTGAATGTCTAGTATTTTCAAAATGTTTCCTTGCTGCAAATGAATATAATGAAATGGTGTCTGGTTTTTCTAATTGCCAGTGTGGAAACTGAGGCACAGGGGTGAAACAGACCACTTTTAAGAGCAGCAGCCAAGTGAGGATCCGAAGTCCAGCTTCCTGCTCTGGCCAGCCAAGGCTGACCACTTGGGTGGGCTGCTCCTTGTCCCAAGCCCCGGGGCACAGGGCAGCTAGCAGAACTATGGGCAAACGGCTGCCCTGGGAAGGAGGGCTTTGCCTCTGGCTCAATCTTGCCAGAGTCAAACCACTTCAATCCCATTAATTTAAGTCAACTTGTCTTAACGATTTACACATGAACAGATTAAAAAAAAATTTTTTTTAATAAAAAAAATAGAATGGTGTGATGGTGGCTTAGTGGCAGAATTCTTGCCTGCCATGCCAGAGACCCAGGTTTGATTCCTGGAGTCTTCCCATGCCAAAAAAAAAAAAAAAAAAAAAAAAAAAAAAAAAAAAAAAAAAAAAAAAAAAAAAAAAAAAAAAAAAAAAAAAAAAAGAGAGAGAAAAGAAATAAAAAGTAGGATATGCTGATAGCAGAGAAATAATTCTAAAAATATAGAAGAGTGTAAAAGAAAAAGTAAAAGCTCCTCTTCATTCATTAGTCCTCCCCAAATCCTGCAACCCCACCTCCAGATTTAACCACTATTAACTACCTAAAACAGAGACAGAGACACCCACAAATGATTTTGCTTAACTTTACAACAATGGGATTATTTAATTCATATTGTGGTTTGCTTTTTTCACATAAAAATACATTATGGTCTACCAGGAGGAGATTTTGAAATTTTTAAATGAGGAAACATTTTACATGTTTTTCTTGATTAAAAACCCTGGAATCCCTAAGCCTAAAATTTGTTTGTTAACCAAATTAAACTCCAAAGCCTATCTTGGGATGCACCCCTCCCCCGCCCCCACTGCCACACAACCTTCTGTCTACCTGAGTTTACATAGACAAAATAAATTTTGTGGGGTTTATGTGTTTTCTTTCTGAATGATGCTGATAGAATGAGCAAATTGCTCAAATTGTGAATACTTAATTTTCCTTCTCTGAGGATTTAAATTTTTAATGTTTCATTTCCATTGCTCCAAATTATTTTTTGTAGGAGACATTTAAAAAAAATAGTACTTGTGTGAAACAGGAGATGGATATAAAAACAGCTATAGTGTGAGTTGGTATACGCTCCATATTTATTTCTTCCAAACATCCAAAACAATTCAATTAATTAAAATATTGATTAAAAGATGCTAAGTAATATACTTTTTCCTTTTAGATTTGCCCTTCAGAATCCACCAAATATATATATATATCCCATATTGTTACTTTCCCTAGAACAGGAGGTGTGAAACTTTGATATATAAAATCCCAGGAAGCTTTTTAATAATGTGGATTTCCAGAGCTCATCCCAGTCCTCCTGAATCCTATTTCTTTAGAAAATGGGATTGGAAATCTACATTCTATAAAGCTCCCCAAGTACTTTTTAACTCCATTCTTTGATTGAAAGGATGTTCCATGTCATCTTTTCTGATGATACCTATTCTATTTACTCTCATTTAGAAGAAGGGATGGAAAGAATGCTCAGGAAATGTGTCCTACTGACTTTTGCAACTAAAAGCTGCTTAAAATTTTTTTTTTTTTTTATGCACAGTCTTAGGAATTTTTCTTTGCTTGGCTTTAAAAGCTTGAGCCAGTGATTTGTCAGTTAGCCTGTTGCCCTTCAGTTAAGCACTGGATTGAACCCAGCCAAATCTTTGCCCTTGCATAGCATGTAGCAGTGTAACCAGTTTAAGAAGGAGCCAGTAACTGTTTCCATTCTGGCTGATGGTTCTTATAAAACTAGCCAATCTAGGAGGTCATTTTTCTCTAATCCATAGGCAGTAGTTTGGTTAGTCTTGGCTTACACAAAATTTGGAAGAAAACTGAAACATCAGATTAAAAAAAAATGCACCTATGAAAAGAATAAATTACAACTATATATACTGGTATGGATGAAACTCATAGAAATAAAGCTGAGACTCCCTTTTCCATGACCTGTGGTGAGGGAGGCTGGAAAAGCCCCTCTATGTGTGTGTGTGGCGGGGGTGGGGTATTGCCTGGGAGGTGGTAAAAGGGAGTCTTCAGGGCTGGAAATGTTCTGTATCAGTCTGGAACACCCATGAATGATACATGCACATAGATAATCATCGAGCTAAACAGCTTAAGCTGTGCGTGTTTTACTGTATGTTTATTATACCTCAACAATTTCTTTTTTAAAGATGAGCAGCTGTGAACATGCAAAGGCCCACTAGAAAAAAGGAGTTTATAGCCGTATCTGTGTACAGTTTCAAAATCACCAAACAAATATGTTTCGGTTTGCTAAAGCTTCTGGAATGCAATATACCAGAAATGGATTGGTTTTTACAAATGGATTGGTTTTTATTAGGTTACAAATTCACAGTTCTAGGGCCATGAAAATGTCCAGATTAAGGCATCAACAAGGGACTCCCTTCACTCAAGAAAGGCTGATCGTGTCCAGGGTTTCTCTGACACATGGGAAGGCACATAGCAATGTCTTCTGTCCTTCTCTCCAGCTTTTGGTGTCAAACGCCTTTCTTAGCTCCTGTGGATCTTTCTGGTTGTCTCCTTCTGCAATTTTGGCTTTTCTGTGTGTAGGTGTCTGCTCTCTGTATCGGCTCTGGCATTCTCTCTCCCCCTGAACTCTTTTAAGGACTCCAATAAATGAACTATGACCCATCTTCAATGGGCGGGGTCACGGCTCATGGAAACAATCTAATCAAAAGATTTCCACAATAAGTCTGCACCCACAAGATTGGGTTAAAAGAGCATGGCTTTTCTGGGGTACCTAACAGTTTCAAACCAGCACAAAATGCAACACAGTTTGGCAAAAGGAAAACAAATTGGAAACAACTTTAAAAACAAGCAGTTTCTTTGAATTTCAGCCATAAACTGAACACATGAGGTAAGCTGAGCCCCGCCTTATAACGCGGCACTCTCGAACACTTCTTAACCTGGAGTGTAGATTCACACACACGAGTGAGTATTTTGTCTTCCTTTGAATCCCTGCCAGCTCGGGGGAAACAGCTGACAAGAATGGACAAGAATTGTCCAGGCTTCCTCAGTGAAACTGGGGTTTTGTTCCAAATCCGGGTGAGGGTGCAGGTGAGGTGACGCGTCTGGAGGTGAAGGGCAGCTGGTTGACATGGGCAGGGCAATATTTGATGGAGGCTCTATTTTGGTTATGCAGTGATAGGAGGCCTGAAAGTTTAAGTTCTTTAGGCTTCACGTGGGGTTTCTACATGTGAGCACTGGCCCAGCATATTCCACTCCTTTTATTCCCCCATCTGCCAACACTTTGCATTTCTGCATTTAAAGGTTTTTATCTGGACCCGCAGTGGTCTCTCGCTGGGACCATACCTATCTGCATTATGAAGCATCGTCGCGAGGAGACAAAGACAAGCCAGTGGGTTCCCTGATTTTCTTCCCTCCTCCCTTGTAAATCGGTGGCTTGTCTGACACAACTGGCATTGTTGGGTGTTATGGAGACACATCCTTGCTTTGTCTGGGAAACTGCTCTGTCGGGTACGGTCACTGTGGGAGAAGAGCCTGGAGACCTGGAAATAACTAGCAGTGGGGGGAGGGGTGTGTGGAAGAGGTGCTCGCTGAGCAGATCGTGCTATCTGGGCACAGAAGATGCATTATCTGGGCACCCACTGACGAGGTGATGTAAGACCTGGCATGGGCTCTTTATTTTCTGTTATAAAGGTAGAGAGATGTGAGAAAGATGAGCCATTTCTGTTCCCAGATCAGGCCCAACGTCTCTGCACAGAATAAAAACTGCAAAGTTCTAGAAGGTGAAAACAGGGGGCCTGGATGGTGACCCCCGCCCCTGGACTGCTGAGGAGGGCTCTGTAAGTGCTCCTGTCATATTCCTAGGAGTACTCCCTCCCTGCACATCTTGGGGTGATGGCTCTCTAAGCAAGACTGAAGAGGGCCCTGGAACTTTCTAAGGCTACTCGCATAGGGATATTCATGGGGGATAAAGAAATAAAAGGTGAAAGCCACTTCAGAGTTGATGAGAGCCCTGCTGGTGAAAATAAAAAGCACATTAGTCATTTCGGGTCCAGCTCCTTCCAAAACTGAATTTCCTGAAAGGTGGGGATGGGGGACGGACATCCAAAGATGCCCAGGACAGTTTCCCTTGGAAGAGCAGTCCCTTGGTCTCCCTTCTCTTTCTTCTTGGGTGGTGGTGCAGCTGACGTGAGTACTTGCTCCACCCCCAAGGTGTCTGAGGGACAGAGAAGAGGGACTTTCACTGATGGGAGGCAAGTTCCTGCAGAGGAGCCCACGGCGTAAGGGGCCACAGGTCTGTTGTGCTATCAGGCAGTGGACTCGAAGCTCCTCTTCCCTGGGTGGTGGTGACTGCTCAGGGGTCCTTCTGCTTTACTTTAACACCCCACCCCCCTCAGGGCTCTGAAGCCTGTCAAATGGAATATAAACAAAATCATTTCTCTGTGCCACAGGAGAGGTCTCGCTCTTCCTTTCTCTTGCTATAGGTGCTGAGATAATTTCCAGGAAGTTGCCCGTTGCTGGTTTCTCCCCTTCTACCCTTCCTTCTTGCTCCCTTCCCCCCACCATCACCTGATCATACAACTCCTCATACCTATGATATTTTCCCTGAGAGCTAGCACTCACTCCTTCACCCAGTCCATTCCAGATTCCTTCTCCCACCTTTTATTTTCACTAGTTTAAACTAGAGAAAAGCTATTTGTAGAGTCTCTCGCAGTTAGTTGAATGAAAAACAGCATACTGAGCTCCTAAACGTTCTTTTCTGCTTCTGAGTCCTTGATGGCGGCAAAGCAACTGGAGAATCCTGCACACACACTCCAGCCTGGGCATACTTGCATATTTTTAAATCCTTCTCAGCACCTGGTAACTAAAGCAAAGGAGCAATCTCACCTGCATTGTAGTGAAGGCGCGCTGCTGATAGAGAACGGGAGTAAATAAATTATATACTTGGGAAGCAAAACTTGTCCAGTCCTTGCTGGGTGAAATGCCCCTCTTGTGGGGAGAAGGCCACCTATGACCCCCTACTTTGTCCTCTCTGCCTTAGCCCTGATGCTGGTCCTCTGGGAGGTCACCCACAGGTGGGGACATATTTGGACTCTGCAGAGCCTCCCAGACCTAAGAGTGGAGGAACATGTTTCCTTTCTTCTCACCTCCCTAGATGTCTTCAGCTAGATTCCTTGATATGATCATATTCCACTGGAGAAGGTCAGCCAGCAGATACTGGCCTCGGGATGATTCTTTTTTGAACAAGTCTCTTTGTTTTCAGTCCCACTATAGGGCAATGCCTACCCTGCCCGCCCGCAGCTCTAGGGAGACACCAGGAAGAAGACCAGGGAGGCCCAAGGAGGGAAGGCTCCCCAGATGGCACCTTGTGCTGCCAGGATAGCACACACCTTTAGTGGGTGGGGGACACCAAGACAGTTGGAGGCAGGGGATGCAGGGAGCAGGGCTCTGACCGCAGGCGTGGGCACAGGATGAGGCTCCCGGCGGAATGTCGGAAGCCCGCTTGGGAGGTTGGCCACGGATCCTCGGGCGCCTCTCCCAGGGACGCTGCCAGCTGTCCCTTCCCTCAGCCACAGCATTGGGCTGGGGCCAGCAAAATCAAGGAGTGAAGTGTGAGCGCGGGCCAGAGGGGGGAGCCAGGACACCCCCAGCGAACCAAGAGGCCTCTAGGGAGGCCAGTTCCAGGTCCCGAGCTCCACGCACAGAGGGATCCCCGCAAGGGGGCGGAGGGAAACCCCGGAGGCCCGCGGGAGGAGGCGATCCCGTGGCGGCGCGCCTGTAGCCAAGTGCTCCCGCGGCGCCACCTTTCTGGGAAGCGGGTTGGGGGTCGGGGGGTGCTGAGGAGCCCCTCGTGTGTTCGGAAAGTTTCTGGTGAATCTTTCCTCCTGGAGACCCGCCTCTTGCTTGTGGGTGTGCTTCCCAAAGGGGGGCCCCTGCGCCGCCCCGCTACCCGGCACAGAAGGACCGCGCGCGGGGCTCCCTCTCTTCCCCCGTCTTCTCCCCACGTGCCCATCTTCCCTCTCCTCTGCCCGGAACCGGGCTGCGTCCAGGCACTGCCCCCCACCGGCGCGCTCCTGCCGGCGCCCACGCCCCGCCGCGCCCCGGGCCCGAGGAGCCGCGGTCGCGGCCAGAGCCGCGCTCGCCCGTGCTCCCGGCCGGCTCGGTGCTCCCACGCGCCCCGGCCTCGGCTCGGCCCCGGCTGCCGGCGCGCGGACCATGGAGTAGGCGGCTGCCCCGCGACGCGTCCTGCAGCCCGTGGGGCCGGAGCCGGCCCGGGTGGCCTCGCCAGCCGCGGAGTTGGCCGGCGGAGGGGCCCTCCTCCCGCCGGTCCTTCCCCGCTCCTCCTCCTCCTGCTCGCTGCCGCCCCCGCCTCCCGGCCGCCCCGCCGCCCCCGCCGCGCCCGCCGCGCCGCCGCCCGAGGCCGAGCGCGGGCGCGGAGCGTGGGAGCCATGGCGCGCGAGGAGGAGAGGGACCCCGAGCACCGGGAGGCGGCGGCGCGGGCGAGCGGCGAGCAGGAGGAGGAGGTGGAGGAAGGGGAGGCGGGAGTGAGCGATAGCGAAGACGAGGACGACGACGAGGAGACTGGCAGTAGCGAGGACGAGGACGGAGAGGAGGAGGAGGAAGAGGAGGACGGCTGGGAGTGCAGCGAGGACGCGCGGCTCCTGCGCGCAGGGCTGCCTCCCGCCGCCGCCACCTCCGCTGTCGCCGCCCGCGAGAGGAGCGGCCGCCGCCCGCCAGTGCCCCCGCCGGGGCCGCCGCCCGGCCGCCCGAGGATGCCGCCGCTCGGCGACGAGGACCGCGCGCGCCGCCGCCGCAGCCGCCGCCGCCGGAGGGACCTACTGCTGAGCCAGCTCTGCTTCCTGGCCTTGGTGGCGCTGCTGCTCTGGTCGCTGTCGAGCCTGCGAGAGCAGAAGGGTGAGTGCTCGCTGCCTGCCCCGAGTGGGCGCTGCGCCCCGGCCGCCCGTGGCTCCCTGCGCTGCGCTCGGCCTGGTGGGGCGGCTGGGCGAGCGCGCTGGGCCCGCGTGCCGGGGTGCGGGCCACGAGGACCTTTTCACCTCGGAGGGGCTGAGGACCAGGGTCCCTGGCGGCCAGGACTGAGGAGTGGGGAAGTGGCGGCACGCTGGGGCGCCTACCTGCCGGCAGAACCTTTACCTGTGCCTCTGGGCTTGGCCTTTCCTACCGGCCAGGTAAAGGAACTGGTGGTCGCGGGGGTGGGGGTGGGGTGGGGACTTACCCTAGACAAGTCCCTACAAAGGCCAGTCGTAAAGTTGCCCTTGTAAGGCTCGGTACCTGTGCAGGTAACCACCTGTACGTTCTTGGGCTTGTTGAAGGACTGAAGGGGGCTGGGTAAAAGAGCTCTCCATACGTTCTCCACGTAAAACAGGTGGATGAACCAGATAGAAAGCTCCATACCCGCCTTTCCAGAACAGGTGCCAGGAACTTCGGATACGAAAAAAGTGTCGGCTATGCAGCTAGGGTTTAAGAACGGACTTGTTCTATTCAACTCGCCACTCGCTGGGAAGGCATGGACTCCTTTCCCCCCAGGTCCCCTTTGAGTACATCCAGCTCCAGAAGAAATGGTTGGCCTGGGTGACCCATCAACTCTGTGGGTACCCTGTGGGGTGCCCTTTTAGTGGGTCTGCCCTTTAACCCACAACTTGTGTCTTATCTTTGTCCTTGATCTTTCTTGAGCCGAAATAGACCTTGTGGGAAAATGTGCTCAGAACAGTTGTTCACTGAGAACGGCTGTTTCAAAATCTAAGGACAAATACCCGTTATAAAACTGTTTTATATCTGGCCATTAAAGTGGCACAGTTCTTGGGGAAACAGCTATATAAATGATTGTGAGGCAAAGCAGTTACAGATATGTGCTGTGGTGTTAAGATTAGATGTAGCCCTGATACAGGGTGTTACAGGGTGCAGGGTAAAGGCATTCTGATGGTGATGGTTAAATATTTTAAAAGGTGTCATCAGTGATAAAAGGGATCTCCCCCAGATTTGCTGGCTATGTGCTTAGCAGTTCCGCCAGAGGGTCGGTGCTTGTTCAGGTCTCAGCAGACCTCCTGACAGTCTTCATCATATATGGTAAAAGGAGAAAGTCGTCTTGGTCTTCAGCAAAGCAGCTAAGACTCCACGCCTCTCTCCATTGCTCCTGAATCCCAGTTTGTGTGGCCATGTGGATATCAGGAAGGGGACTGCAGTGGGGTGAGGGAAGGCAGGACACCCCTCCATGGACAGACTCAGACCTGCCAAACATCAGCCTGTTGGCTAATTCTCTTTAAGAGGGCTTTCATTAATCCCATTTTCTATTCCCGGTCATTTTGAGTGAAAAGCCAGCCTAAGTTCCGGCCACCTTTGGAAAAGGTCATTCTACATCATTACATGCTGGCCATTTTTTTCTGCATGTTGGGTCTCTGTGAGCCATAGAGTTCCCACCACTTTCCAGGATATAGAAGACTTTTTTTTTTTCTGGATGGGGGATGTAACCCATACAATTAAGTTGATCAACTGTAGGTGGCTGCCTGGTCCCCCCGAAGCTGGGGAAGGCACTCTGCGAACTTGAAACCTGGTGACTTGATGGTCAGTTTGAAGTGGTTTTCCTAGCCCTGACTTCTGTTCAGGTTCCTACAGGTCACATTTAATTCTGCTGCATAGCTTTTCTCCATCTGTTACCTTCTTCCTTTTTCCTTTCCTCCATTCATATTAATTTCATCTCTCTCTCTCTCTCTCTCTTTCTCTCATTCCCATAAATGTAAGACTTGAGAAGTCTCCAGCTCCAGCATCTGAAGTTCTAACAGTGAAAAGTGTTAAGGAGTTG
The DNA here is from genome assembly GCA_004026745.1 of Myrmecophaga tridactyla. Classification (NCBI taxonomy): domain Eukaryota; kingdom Metazoa; phylum Chordata; class Mammalia; order Pilosa; family Myrmecophagidae; genus Myrmecophaga; species Myrmecophaga tridactyla. The sequence continues at coordinate 41,427 of PVIY010011983.1, read as the reverse complement.
TTGTCCAGCCTCTGCTGATTCCCCCCACATAAAAGGCTAGTTGCAATTCTGTGTCTAATCACCATTTCTCCCATTAGATATTGATGATTCCAGTACGCAACGTACAGATATATTTTGTGGCAAGGCAAAGATTTTCAGAATAACTTTAAATGTATGAAGTAATGGACATGGATCTGCAAACTGTTACTGGGGTTGGGGAAATGTCATTCAGCATTTGAATACTGACTTTTACCTTGGAAACTTGGGGGACATTCTCTGTGAAGGTCCTTTCAGTATGGACCAGAAGTTTGGAATTTAGCGTTGTTTTAAAGACACTGTGATTCAGAGAGGCTGAGTGATGTGCTTAAGGTCAGCACTTGAGGAGTTAAACAAAACAAAACAGAACGAGAAAACCTGGCTCTTTGTTCCTCCCTCCGTCCTCTGGTATTCATGCCATCCTCTTGTACGGTACAGCTTTGTAATATTTATATAATCACGTAGGGGCTACCTTGATAATGAACTTTGTTTATTCACCTTGAGAGTCATGCAATAATTTTTAAGTATAGATTGTCAGAAGCTTGATTCCTAACACATCTTGATATTTCTTTAAAAAAAAAGTTATTTACCAAACACAAATAGACATGTGTGGCAGTTATGTTCTATAGTGTTGCATAGCGCTTCTCATCGTATGGAATCTAAACTTCCTTCCTTGACACTGAACCACACAGTATAGACAGTTTTCTGCTGAGATGGGGCAAGAGGGTTGTTTAATTTAGATCAGGAAAGATTAGCACTGAAATCAAGAAAAATATCAATTCCAACAACAGGCAGCGGCAACAATAAAAAACCAGAATTTGGTGCCAGGCACTTGCTGAATTCTTTATGTGCATTGCCTCATTTAATGTGCAGGCACTCTTTGCAGACTTCTGAGCCTTCGGTGGTTGAGAGAAGAAAGAACCCTGGGTGCCCTAGTTGGTTGTCGCCAATGAAGATCTCAGTTTGATCTCTGTTTTCAAAGTCAATTGAAATTAGGCGTTAGATTTGCTAACAAGAGTTTTCTTTATTTTTGCAGTGAGAATGGATTACTTTTGTATATTTTGAGTGGTTTAAAAGTGTTTAATTTTTCTTTGAACTAAAGAACCTGGTCATCTTTTTCTAGACCTGGTGTGGAGAAAGCACAGCGGTTCTAACTTAGGAGTAATTATAGACATCTCCAGTGAGGAAGATGTGAATAAGTAAGCAAAATACACACACACACACACACACACATATATATACACATGCATATGCACATATACATATATATGCATACACACACATGTATGCATATAACAGAAAACTTTGAGATACTTTGTCTCAGTTACTATTGCTGCATAACAAACCATCCCAAAACGGTGTAAAACAACCATTTTTTATTATGCTCTTGGATATTGTGGGTTAGGAGTTTGGCCAGGGTATAGCTGGAAGGGCATAGTTTCTGCTCCACTAGGTCTGAGGCCCCAGCTGGAAAGATTCAAAGACTGGGGGCTTGGCACCTGGCGCCTCCCTGGGCACCTTCCCTTGCATGTCTGGTGGGTGGTGCCATCTCCTGGCCCGGGACCTCAGCTGGGCTCTCAACCAACCCAGGTCCTGGCCACATGGTCTCCCATGTGACTTTATTTGAATTGACTCAGAATGTGGCGGCTGGGCTCCAGGAGCTAGTGTCCCAGGAGAGCAAGGTGGGAGTGCAGGGCATTTTTATGTCCTAACCTCTGAGATCGCGTGTCGCATGCTGCTGCTTTCTGCTGGTCAGGGCAGTGAGAGCACAGGCCCAGGTTCGTCACACAGTGGGGGAGCGTTGGGGTCACACTGGTGGGAACGTCATTGTGGCCATCTTTGGAAAATCCAGGGATCTTAATTTGGGAGTGATTGTAGACGCTTCCCAAATGGTAAACAGTATGCATGTCTACACATGTCTGCACACACACACACACACACACACACACACACACACACACACACACAATTTTCTAACTGCCTTCCAATCATGAAAACATTGTTACTCATCTTAATTCGTTTGGCATCCAGGGGTGGTATTTGAGAAAGAGGGCTGCAGCTAGGATTTGAACTGCAAATTTATTTTGCTCACTCGAGACCCCAGCTTTGCCTTTGTTGCTCTGCATTCCTCAGGGAGCTTGGCCCAAGACCCTTCACGGGCCTGTCAGCGGGGTCCGGCCAAACTTTGCAGCTGTCTGTGCTCCTCCTGACTTTCCTCTCCAGGCCACGGCCACTTGAGCCTTTATTCTGTTCTTCAAATGGGCGATGCGCCTCTGACCTCAGAGCTCTCACCCCTGACGGCCCCCTGCACTGCCTGCTCCCGATGCCGCAGCCACCCCTTGCTTCTAGGGTCACGCTCTTCCTGACCCGCCAAGTCTCCCAGTCGACTCACCGAACACACCGTAGCTTCCCCTTCACGACATTTATCATGGCAGATCAGAAGGTATTTATGTGTCCTTGTCGTGAATAATGTCTCTCTCTTTACCAGATTGTTCACTCCAGGAGGCAAGGGACCCCCTAACCTTCCTCATCCCATCTACCCAGCCCATAGTAGGTTCTCAAAGACATCTCTTAAAGCAAGGTGCACTTTTGATTTCTCAGCTATCTATATAGCGTGCCGGTGATAAACACTAGCTACCATGTATGAGAAGTCTGCTGGCACACGCTTTATTTTCACGATTTATGATTCTGCCCCTGATCGAGCAAATTAAACGTTGCTATCAGTTTTTAATGGGATGACAGTGTGCCGCAGAAAGGGAACGTAACGTGCCCTGAATCACTTAAGGTGACGGGACTGGAACCCAAGCCTACCCACATCGGAGCCTGGAGACCTCCGCGTCTCCTGGCCTCGGCTGCCCAGGACATGCATAGAAGACGGGAATCACGCTGCCTTTTTCAGTCAATTGGGGAGTAAAGGAGTAACAGAAGGTTGGTTTCATAGAAGCAGTATTTTCGAAACACATTGCTTTTCAACCTTTTCTATTTTCTGCATAAACATATATAGATGTGTCTCTTTCCTCCTGGCTTTTCTTAGCTGTTCATCAACCCAGATTTTTCTCAAGGATTGCCTTCACTTGCAAGCCTCGAATCCTTGTGGGAAGGTTTTTTTTTTTTTTTTTTTTTTTTTTACCCTGGAGGGTTGGCAAAGCCAAAAGAATTGCAAACCCAGCTATTTGCTGAGAATTCCAAGGCCTGGTGGAAGTTGGCTGCTAGGAAAGGATTTTGGCAACTCTGTTTGTCTTCAAGGAGATTTCTCTTCCTTGAGTGAACGAATTCTTTTGGGGGTGGGGTGAGGAATAATGGTACATAGATTTTTATCATGGGAAAACTGAGGTATGGAGAGTTCAGAAAACAGTCCCAAAGAGGCATAGCAGAATGGGTAGTGTACCCAGCAAGGTAATTTAAGTTTTTCTGGCTTATTGCTGCCTTTTGGATCTGCAGAGTGTTTGTCACATTTATGTTTGTTTGTAGTTTGCTCTGATGTGATCTGATTTCAAACCTGGTGTGATCCTGTAGGATTCAAGGTTTGTAGCATTAAGGATGCAGGTGGAGGAGGGGATGATGGGCTCCACCCAGGGAGGTTTTTTTTTTTTGTATACTTTATGGCAGGGTCACATTTCATTATTTCTTCATGTAAGTATCCCATTAATGCAGCACCATTTGTTGAATTTTTGTTTGTTTGTTTGGGGGGAAGTACGTGGACCTGGAATCGAAGTCGAATCTCCCACATGGCCAGGAAGAATTCTACCACTGAACTACCCTTGCACCCCCCCAGCCAGAGAGTTTTAATCTCTGGATCATGATACATGAGGCTCAGATGAGGCCCTCGGGGGTCACCGCTGTAGCTGCAGGTCTTGTGGGTTCCACCTTCTGCTCTCTCCTCCCTTGCCCCACAGGGGGTGCTGATGGCCCTCACACACCTAGTCTTGGGGGCATCACTGTTCCTGTTGGGTTCCCCTCATTCTGTGCCCACCTTTGTAAATAGTCCTTTTGTGAAACCTGCTTCAGTGGTCCTGCCTGGAGCCCAACAGGTATCAGACCTGGGACCCTTATAGGGTCAGAACGTGGCTGTTGGGTGACGTTCCTCGTCCTCCTTCCCTTCCTCGTCAGGGAAGAGGGCCAGTGCACAGATGGTTCTCAAGAATTAGGAGAGATACAGATGAGAAAGGTAGCCAGGCCCCAGGGAGGCCTGGGTGGTCAGGAGAAGCTGGAACCTGCAAAATAAAAGGAACTAGGTTGGCAAAGAACTGGTGCTAAAGACAGCTTATAGAAATATGGGCAAAACATATGAGCAGACAATTTACAAAAAAGGCGGTCACAAATGGCCAATTGAAAAAATTCTCCACCTTAATAGTAATCCGGGAAATTCAATGAAAAAAAAAAAAAAAGAATGAGTTAGGAGTTTTTATCCATCATTTGGCTAAAATGTAAACGTGATAGTCTCCACTGTTGGTTAGGGTACAGGAAAAATAGCTGCCCTCATTGATGACAGATGAGGATGTAGACTGGACCTCAAAGACTGCAGGGATGATCAGGTTTTAGACAGAGACCCCAAATAAAGCTTAGTCTCTTAAGGAGATTGATGGTGTAACAGGAGGGTGGGATTAAAATGGCAATATATAGAGTTTTTTTTTTTTTTTTTTTGCATAAACAGCATCCAGGAATTGAACCCGGGTCTCTGCATGGCAGGTGAGAATCCTGCCACTGAGCCACTATTGCACCGCCAATAAGTAAAGATTTGAGACTCGAATAGAAACTCAATTTAGCTGTACCCATGAGTGAACAGTGGGAATATTGATTATCACTGTTTTCGCTTCCTGGGATGCTGCTCGAGCCAATACTGGCTTAAACAATGGGAATTTATTCACTCATGGTTTTGTGACTGGGAAAATGTCCAAATCAAAGCATCATCAAGGCGATGCTTTCTCCCTGAAGACGGTGGTGCTCTGGGGCTGGCTGCCAGCTATCCTTGGCCCTTCTGTCATATGGTAATGAACTTGGTGGTGTCTCCTGGTCTCTTCTGGGTTCCCTTTCAGCTCCTTTCTTCTTGTGGCTTTCTCTCTCGATCTGAATGCCATTCCTTTATAAAGGACTCCAGTAGTAGGATTAAGGCCCATCCTGACTGAGGTGGGTCACACCTTCATTGAAGCAGCCTCATTGAAAGGCTCTGCTTACAATGGGTTCACACCCACAGGAATGGATTAATTTTAAGGACGTGTTTTTTCTGGGATAGGTATAGTTCCAAACCATCACAATCACCCTTTCAAGAGAGTTGAGAGCATTTATGGGAGTTTGAGGGAACAGGGGAAAGCTGTGTTATTTCTGGAGTTGTCCACGCCAACGAAAGTTGTGTTTTTAAATTGTGAAACCTAGCAGTCATGCCTTGCTTGTTAACAACTATTCATTTCTAGGAGAGGGTGAACAAATAAAATAAGTCTTGAAATCAGGCACCGTTAGTCCTTCAGCTCTGTTTTTCTTCTACCAAGTCCTTTTGGGTATTGTAGGTTCCTTCAGTTGCCATAGGAATTTTGGGATCAATTTGTCAACTTCTCCAAAACACCCTGCTGAAAAATTATAGGGATTTTGTTATCATTTGGGACCTGGTTTGGGGAATTTCACATTTGCAATTTCTGTTTTTCTCTTTACTTTTCCTTTTATGTCTTTGTATTGCTTGATCTTATCAGAAGTGATTTTCACTTTCATGAGCCAGTCTACTGTGGAATTTGATTCCAGAGAGGACAAGAAGTACAAGCAGGTTTCTTGAGTAGGACTTTGCCATGAGAACCAAGGGGGTGAGGAGGGGCACAGGTGACCAGGAGAATGAAGGTGCCCCAAGTGGACATCAGGAAGTCAAAAGCACCTTTTTAAGTAAGAATGTGAAAAATTCATTTCTGACCATTTAGACTTTGAAAGCTGGCAGAGCATCTAGGAGGAGTTTATAGGTAATAGTTGAAAGTCAAGCAATTGCAGCTACCTACAGATAAAGATTTATGAGTAATATATATAGGGGTAAAAATTGTATCTTTGGTTAGGTCTTGGTTCTCAGTCTTATCTGCGTGTTGTTATCACTTTGGGAACTTCAAAACATTACACTTGTCTGGGTCCTACACCCCGAGACTCTGATGTAATGCTGTGGGTGTGGCCTTAGCATTGGGATATATATTTTTTTAAGTTGTGCATTCCAAGATTGAGCACCACTGGGTTGGATTGAGAGCCCGTCCTTACCTTATCATAGCTACATAAATATTCTTCTGCAGCTGAACAATGAAATACGCAGTGAATTACTAATTCCTGACCATGAATTAATAACTATTGTTGCTCAGTTTTCTAAGTTTTTACTGCAAATTTTAGCCCAAACTCTCCTCTAATCCCCATAATTTCTTCTTGATATGTATAATGAAGTTAGATAGTTATTCAGTTTCTCCTTTTGAAGAAATCTTTACCAGGTTCTTCTGGCCTATTCTATCTGCACACATTTCTTGTTGTCCAGCTGTCATATTGAGTGCTCCCTTCTGCTTTATCCTGGATATTTCTCTCAGCTGTCCTTTTTGCTGTAAGCCCTGTTTTGGAAACCCATGTGTGGTAGATTGGCTCATGTCCCCCGCAAAGACATGTGTAAGTCCTAACCCCTGAAGTGTTAGGATTGAACTCAGTTGTAAATCACAGCTTCATGTTCTGGTTCCATGGCCATGAAGTCATTTGTGAGTAGGATCTTTGAAGATCCTATTTAGTTGAGGCCAAATTGAATCAGGATGGGCCTTCCTCCAGATGCCTGGAGTCCTTGTAGGAGAGGGAATCTAGACAGACATCCAGAATGAGTTAGGAGAAACCAGAGAATAGAGAGCGCAGTCGCCATGTGATGGAGGTTGAAATTTATCTACAAGCTAAGGTATGCCAAGGATTGTTGGAAACCATCAGCTGAATGGTACAAGACTCTAGGAGAAAGCATGACCTGGTGATACCTTGATGTGGAACTTCCAGCCTCCAAAACTGTGTTGGGAATAGAATCATTGTCCCTCACAAAAGGCATGTTCAGGTCCCACCCCTGGTCCTGCACGTGTGAACCCATTTGTAAATAGGAACTTTGAAGGTGTTGTTAGTTAAGGTGTGCCCCATCTGGTGAGGGTGGGCTTTAAACCAGTATGGCTAAAGCCCTTGTGTTCTAATTTGCTAGCTGCAGGAATGCAATATACCAGGAATGGAATGGCTTTTTAAAAGGGAAATTTAATAAGTTACAAATTTACAGTTCTAAGGCTAAGAAAATGTCCCAATTAAAACAAGTCTATAGAAATGTCCACTCTAAGGCATCCAGGGAAAGATACCTTGGTTCAAGAAGGCCGATAAAGTTCAGGGTTTCACTCTCAAGTGAGAAGGCACATGGTGAACAGGGTCAGGGTTTCTCTCTCGGCTGGAAGGGCGCGTGGTGAACACAGCATCATCTGCTAGCTTTCTCTCCTGGCTTCCCTTCATGAAGCTCCCTAGGAGGTGTTTTCCTTCTTCATTTCCAAAGGTTGCTGGCTAATGGACTCTCTGCTTCTCATGGCTATGTTGTTCTGGTCTCTCCAAATCTCTCTGAACCTCCCAAAAATATTTCCTCTTTTATAGGACTTCAGAAACTAATCAAGACCCACCCAAATGGGTGGAGACACACCTCCAGCTAATCTAGTTTGACAACCATTCTTGATTAAATCACATCTCTAGGGAGATGATCTAATTACAGTTTCAAACATATAATACTCAATAGGGAGCAGAAGAAATGGCTGCCTTTACAAAATGGGATTAAGATTAAAACATGGCTTTTCTAGGGAACATACACCATTTCAAACCAGCATACCTTGTAAGGAGAAGAAATTGCACACAGAAAGGGAATCATAGAGAGCGGCCAGAAGCTGGATGTTATGGAACCTGGAATAGAAAGGAGATGCCACCATATGATTTACATGTGACAGAAAAGCCAAAGGACCCCAAGGATTAACAGCCAGGCAGGAAATACTGACCCTGGCAGGAAGCAAGCTTCTAGCATCTGAAATCATGAGCCAATAAATTCCTGTCGTTTAAGCCAATCAATTTGTGGTATTTGTCGTAGCAGCACTGACAAACTGAGATAGCAGAACCCAATAGTTTTTTCACTTCCAATTTAATGGAGTCACTCTTTCATCTATTGAACATAATAAGCACCCACTGTCCACAGGTCCTTGAGAAGTGGGGGACACCAGATGAACAGACTCAGTGGATTATGGCCCTGACATCTGGAGAGAGGCAGATGCCGTGGTGTTTAGAGCTGGAGGAAGGCAGATGGGTTTTGAATATGGAAGTTAATGAGGAATGAATAAAAGGATTGCTGGCCAGCAGAGCAGATAGCACGCTTCTAGATAGTCTCCTTGTGGCGTTTTATCCTTTTTCTAGAAAGAACCAGTGTGGGTTGGGACTGGAGTGAGGAAAGTAGATGGTGTGGACCTTGATGGAGCAAGACTGGTTGTGTGGGTGGGTGATGGAAGGAGGGGGTAGGCTGGGTAGAGAGACAACTCTGAATTTGGAGACAGGGAATGCTGAGGGATGGAGGTCAGGGTGAGGGTCCACACGGCTCAGGCAGGAGTGAGGAGACTGTTGCAGTGGCCATGCTCTCTTGGACTCAGAAGTGCTTGGCTCTCACAGCTATGAGTAGCAGAGTTGAATAATTGATGACCATCCCAAGTTACTCCCTCTCTTCCTTCCCTCCTTTCCTTGTCCCCTTCCACTCCTCTCTCCTTCCTCACTGCTTTCCCCCTTCCCCCCTCTTTTCACTTCTATACATATGATACTGGTAAGAGTTGCTGCCTCCTGGGGGAACTGATGGTCAGGAATAGAGGCAAGACTTAGTCTTCATATACCTTTTTTTAATTAAAAATTTTATTGCGAGAATTGTACGTATGTTCAGTAATCTGATCTCATGTGCATTTTTTTTTCCAGTTAGCCACAATGGTATCATTTTGCAAAAATTATAGTACAATATCATAGCCAGGTTAGGGATGGCTATAGAGTCCACCAGTACTGTTCACATTTCCCCCATTGTGTGTGTCTGTGTTTGATTCTGTCCAGTTTTATCACCTGTGGAGGGTCGTGATCTACCAACAGTCAAGGTACTGGACAGGCTCAGGCCCTCGTGTCGCCCTTTTATTCCCGCACTCCATATGCCTTTTTTTGTACAGAAAGCATGCTCGAGTTAAGTAACTTGTATCACCTGTTCCAAAAATAAGGTCAGCTTCAAAATTGTAATTTAAGAATTAAGGGGAATCCCTCCACCAGTAACGCTCCACTCTATCACCAAAGACCAAATGCCTGCTTTTTTAAGTAGGAGGTGGGGAATTCATCCATCTAAATTAGTGGACAGAGAGTTTTCTCGGCCACTGCAGTTTTATTACTTTCAGATGTAGTAACCTGAGCTAAGTATCAAGCCTTTATCATGCAGGGTTTCTTTGACAAATAGTTTATTTTTTTATTGTTGTGTGCACAATAACACTGAATGCATATCCTTTGAAAAGAGGTTATCTAAATATTTTGTTCTTTCAAGCAGTTTAGCCACACCCCCTTGCCATATTGTTTTATTATCATTTGTTTCCTAGAGTTGTAGAGATGGAGGGGACATTAGGGGACCCCTTGGGGAAAGTCAAACTTTTGATTTTACGTTTACAGAAGCCTAATAGTTATATACTATTTATTCCATACTATATAAAAGGTAGAATTTGAATTGGGACCAGAATCCAGGTTTTCTAACTCTTTGCTTTGTGAATTCTTAAGAAAAATAGTAGAAAGGTATGATTAGGAATTATATTTAATGCAAATGAATCCTTGGTAAAATTATTTCAAATTCCAAAAGGTTTCTGAAGTGCTGGAATCTTGCTGGGAATTATTTGGCATTTTGTGTAGCCTTTAGACTGGAAAAATTATGGAATTGCAGGGTGAGCTGTTTCCTATAGCAAATAAGAGGTCTGTCTGATGGGAGATGCTGATTTTTACGATATTCCTAGCTTGCTTTAGGAGAGATTTTGTACTGCTGATTTGCCTTCTCCTCCCTGGGTAGTCCCCTTATGTAAACACTGAGACTGTTGCAATTTTGGAAATGAATGGCTTTGGTGTTTCTTATTAGGGCTCCTCAAGCTTACACATTTTCAACTGTTTTCATCCCTTTTGTTACAGTTATGGTCTGAACCACAAAATTGTTACTTCCAAAGAAAGAAAACTTTCCTAGGATCCTAACAACCCACTTTTGGAAAACCTGATGGCATGGACTTTGTGAGCAGTGTTTCTTAGTGTAATCATTTGCAATCACAGGTGTTTTGTTGGGGCATATGCAGAAAGAAAACTCACTGACCCTACTTTTTAATAGGGTCATGAACTGGGCATGAAGACAGCTCAACGCCAGCATTTCTCAGGATTTTGATGAATTTCCTCACTTATATATGTTTAGATTAATATCATACTATATCAAAGGTTTTGGATCCTTCTTTTAAGTTTTTAAGAAATTAAAATATAGCAAAACTGACTGACAGGACACAGGAAAATTCTGTCACCCTCCCCCCCAAATTCCCTCCATCTACCCCTTTCTAGTCATGCCTTCCCCCCATTCCTAACCCTGGTTCTGTTCTCTGTCACTTTAGTTTTGTCTTTTTGAGGATGTCATATTAAAGGGATCCTACTGTTCCATACTCTTTTGAGACTAGCTTCTTTCACTCAGCAAAATCCTTTGAGATTCATCCAAGTTGTGGCATGTATCAGTATTCATTCCTTTTTATGGCTGAACAGTATTTCTTTATAAGGGTGTACCGTGGGTTGTTTGTCCATCCACCTGTGGAGAGCATTTCGGTTGTTTTCAATTTTGGTCATTATGAGTAGATGATTAAAACCTCTTTTGATTGAGACTCAGGGTTTTGATAGATTGTTCCTGTCTTTTCTTGCACTGACTAGGCTGTCTAGTCCAGTACTGAATTGGAGGGGACATCCTTACCTTTCCTGGCCTTAGTGAGGGATCAGTCTTTCACCAGTATCAGTTTTTCGTAGATGCCCTTTGTCTATTTGAAGAGGTTCCTTTCTATTCCTAGTTTGCTGAGAATTTTTATCAGAGATAGTATTGAGATTTGTTAGATGCTTTTTCTGCATTTGACTAATGATCATGTACTTTTTCTTTAGATAGTCAATCCCGATGGATTACATGGATTGATTTTTGTGTATTGAGCCATCCTTACCTTCTCTGGATAAGCCTCACTTAGTCATGGTGTGTGTTTCATTTTATGTCTGCTGGGCTTGATTTGCTCATATTTTGTTGGAGGCCTTTGCATCTACGGTCATGAGGGATGTTGTTTTTATTTATTTATTTTCCTATGTGGTCTTTGTCTGGTATTTCTATCAGAGTAATGCTGGCCTTTAAATCAGTTAGGAAATGTCCATCTTCTTCCACTTTCTGGATATAAAATCCAGGTTTAGAATTATGGATCCTGCTTCTTTAATGCATGAACACTTATCCCTAGCATTAAACTAAAAAATAATGTCAAATGTCTAGATGATAATAACAATAATAAATCTATTAGTATTGTCACAAGTAACATTTATTGATTATTTACCATGCTTGCGGCTTCTTCTAAATGCTGTACCTGTATTAACTTCTTTAGTCTGCATGACAATCCTAGGGAGTAGATAACATTGTCTCCATTTTACATGCAAGAACAATAAGACACAGAGAATATGCACTAGGTCACACAGTTTATAAGTGGCCAAGGGGTATTTGAACCTAGGCTGCCTGATCCCAGGTCCCATATTCTTAGCTATTATGTTGTACCTTTTAATTTTATCATAATTTATTTAATCATGCCTCCATTTGGGGATACTTAGGAGTTTTCATGGCCCCCCTGTGATTAAATTCTTGTACAGAAATCTTCGACAATCTCTGACAGTTTCTTTGGGTTGGATTCCTAGAGTGGTATTTCAGGGCCAACAGGCATGCCCATTTTAAAGGCTAATATAACTTTCCAGGAACTTGTACAAATTTGAAATTCTATCAGCAATGTTTAAGAGTATTCAATTGAGTATGCCCTTGCCAGGATTGGGTATTATCATTATTTTGTATATTTTCAGTCCCATTTGACTGCACAAAGATGGTGTCTCACTGCTTAAGTTTGCCTTTCTTCTTTACTAGTGAGGCTGAATAGTTTTATAAATGTTTGTTGGCCATTTGTATTTCTTTTCTTTTTTTTTTTCACCATGGGCAGGCACGGGGAACTGAACCCGGGTCCTCTGGCATGGCAGGCAAGCATTCTTGCCTGCTGAGCCACCGTGCCTGCCATTTGTATTTCTTTTCTTGTGAGAAACGTATGTTCATATCCTTTCTATATTTTTTTCAAGGGTATAATAGTGTTTTTCCTAATGATTTATAAGAGCTATATGTACATATAAATATAAGTATATATAGTATATAAATATTTTTATTTATTATAAATATTTTATTCATTTCAAAAGTTTTACTCAGGTTTTTAAAAAAACCTAAGTGAAAAAACTCTGGAAGATTTTTTTTTGCCTGGGCAGCAACCGGGAATTGAACCTGGGTCTCTGGCATGGCAGGCGAAAACTCTGCCTGCTTAGCCACAGTGGCCTGCCCAAGATTTCTATTTTTTATTTCGTCAGAACCATATCTCTTCTTTGCTTAATTCTTAGTTCCAGGATCTCAGCCATAAATGTTTTCCTCATAATCTTCTGTGTCTTTTTTTCCCCCTACATCTATGGGTTAATTAAAAAAAAAAATTAGTTCTACTTCATTTGGAATTTATTTTGGCATAAGATAAAGATTTAACTTACATGATGAGCTTTTAGTCCCCAGCATTGCTTAATGAATGATCTTTCCTTTACCTACAAGTTTCTACTGTCATCTTTCTTCCACACTTACTGCTTTTATGTACCAGAGGTAGTTCATGTGATATCTATTTTGTCTATTTACCCATTAATTGATAGTCTCGTTTATTAGCATGCTAATTGTCTGGGAGGGCAAGATTCCTTTTGGGAAAAAAAAAATCATTTGCTCTTATGACTTATTTAGACTTCCAGGTGAACTTTAGAAACTCTTGGTTAATTTTTTCCCCAAATTCCTCTGGTTTTGAGAAATCTATAAATACTTTGTGGGAAAGTAGCATCATATAGCATTTATTTTTCTTATTCGTATTATGCTTCTCCAATAGAGCAAGGCTTTTTTAAAAGTCTGTCAGAATTTATGTTTATTTTCGTATCTCTTTCTTACATCTATTGTTAAAGTTATTCTGGCATTTATTAATTATTATTGCTATCATGCCATTTTTCACATATCTTTTATGTTTTAACATAAAGTTTATAATTAATATAATTTAAAATATGCATGATATGTTGACATCGTCTTATATTTGTATAATTTATCTTTCTGTATTTTATAATTATATTTATTTACATATAATATAAACTACATAATTACATTATAAATATGAGCTTTAATATAAATTTTTAATAGAAAATTACTTTTTACGTAAGTAATAATGAAAACAAATTTATTATACAAACCAATATCATTATATTTTCTAATAATTTGCTATTAGCCTGGGAATTTTTAAATTCATATTGTAGCTAGTCTTTTACTGTTGGCTATTGGCTAAATTAGTTACTTTTTCACTATGGAAGTTTCCCTTTATTTCTAGTTTTCTAAGAGTTTTTTTTTGTGTGTGTGAATCAGCCATCAATGTCAAACATGAACAAGTGCCTTATTAAGCATTTAATGAAGTCTTTATTGTAACATAATATAAACAGACATCCATAATTAACCTGCTCCTGAAGTAATCTCCAGATAGTAGTGATGTATTTTTTCTCTTAGTATGATGTTGGATTTGATTTGTTGGTATTTTCTGTGGAATTTTTGCTTTTGTACTCATGAGAGAAATTGACATACAGCTTCTTTGACAGATTTTGGTATTAGGACTATACTAGCTTTTTACAAAATGAATTGATAAGATTTTCATGTTCCTCTATGCTCTGGAACATTTATGAACATGGACATTTTCTGTAACTTAAAAATTTAAAAGAACACTTTTCATACTGCTTGACCTGTAGTCTTGCTTGAGGGTAAGTTTAGACAAACTTTTCAAGTTCTTCAGTTGACAGTTTTCTGTGTAGGTAACACGTTTTCCCAGAGAAGTTTCAATTTCCTGAAGATTGTAAAAATGAAAAATATTATGCATTAATTTTATTTTAATTTATTCTCTAACTATGATTATGTAACCTTTCATTACTGACTTGCATTTCTCTTTTTTTTCCCTTGATGAAATCTGCCAGTATTTTGTTTGTTTTATTATTTTTATTTTTAATCAGTTTTGCTTTTTCCCCCATTTTCTGAAACACTGATTTCAGTTTTATGTTTCTTTACATTGTTCTCTAAATTTTTTTATTTTCTATTATCTTGCATTAAGTATTTTATTTATGTATTTGTCTTTGAGGACAGCTTTAGACTCACTTTATAAGTTTTAAAATTTCATGTAGTCATTATTGGCACTTATTTTCAAATAGTCTTGTGATTGTAGTTTTAATTTTTTTCTGCCATTAAGTATCTAGGAGTGATTTTTCTAAATTTGTAAGTTATCAGGGTGATTTTTTGTCTGTATTTTAAAATATCAATTTCTAATTTTTTTTTGTTTTGCTTCTGGAATATGACCTTGTGGCTTTTCATTTGTTTTGGTTGTTTTTCTTGAACCATGAACTGTTTATAATGTAAATATCCATTTGTCTGTCTTCCATGTCTGTATCTTCTCTTTCATCATTTTTTCTCTTTTGTTTTTCCTCCTCATTCTGTAAGTTAGTCTCTCAGTTTTTCCTTCTCAGTGATTTGATTTTTAGCACTATAGGGTTGGTTCTCTACTGCCTGTCATTCCCATTTATATTTTGTTCTTGCATTTGTATTTTTTTTTAACCTTTTCACATCTTGTCCATCTCTAGATTCTTTAGCTCCCTTTGTAATCTTAGCTTTTCTCTCCAGTTTTGCTCTTTCATAGAGTCCATGTTTCCTTGCATGTTGTTGAAAGCATAAAGTAGAGGCTTACAACATTTACTTCAATTTCCTAGGATACATTCTTTTCAGAAGTACAGTGTTCTTTTTTTATTTTGCAGATAATTTTTCAAAGTTCTTTTGAGTTATTTCTTTTTAAAAGAGAAGACCCAGACCACAGGTGTGCCTGTGAGAGATCCTCCTGCTTATTCTGGGGCCCTTCACCATCCATTTCACTGTGCTGCTTCAGGTTGCCAGCTGAAGGCCTGGTTGATATGTGTGCTCCGTGGCCAAATTCCCAGCACTCACATTGGTTTTTCTAGGATGACTCAGCTTGCCTGAGAGGGAATCTCCTGTTCCTGCTGCCTGGTAGTTTGAACATGTAGATGGGGTTTTATTCATTATTAATTTTTTTTCTTTTCTCTTTTTTTTTTTTTGACATGGGCAGGCACCAGGAATCGAACCCAGGTCTCCAGCATGGCAGGCAAGAATTCGCTACTGAGCCACTGTCGCACCACCCTGTTCATTATTAATTTTGATTAATATAGTCCTTCTCAGTTCCTTCACCAAGAGAAAGGGCATGAAAATTTACCACCTAGTTTGTATCCCTCCCGTGCTTCTTTCTGTCACTCTTCTTTTCTGATAACCTCCAGATGACATCATGTCACCACCATCCATTTGTTCCTTTCCCTGATTGAGTTGCTTTTCTAAGAATTGTGGTCCCTGGATGGATAGACATAGAAGATGTATTCCTGGGTGAAAGTAACCTTGAAAGCAGTTCCTTTCAGCAGCAAAAGCCTCTTGTATCTGAGATAGGGGTTCACTGCTGGGGGTCGGTGGCGCTTTCCCTCAGTCTACCTGCCGTGTCCTTGCCTTGTGGCTCACTCTTTGGTGTCTTATGTGTTTTTATATTACCTTCAGTGGGAATCTGGGAAAGAATGGAACAGATGCCTCAGGCTAATTAGCATAGTATCCCAGAATGCCTGCTCAGATTTTAGCTTGAGATATTTAATTTGTTACAAATGCATAGGAAATTTAATTAATGGAAAGTGACATCTTGAGGGATTCTGGAACAGTTGACAATATCTAATAATCATCAACTTGTGATTGTGTTTTCCAGGTTCAGAACACTTTGATGTATTTTATGTCATGTAATTATCTACAAAGAACTGTGAATTAGGTATTATTGTCCTCATTTTAGTTAGAGTGCCTTACGCAAAGTCTCACCGAAAGACAATGGCAATTTTGAAATTATACCTTCTGATACTATGTATATGCATATATGACAAAGGGGAATTCAGGTTGCAGATGGAATTAGATTTCCAATCAGCTGACCTTAAAGTGGGACAGCATCTTAAATTTTCTGGGTGGGTCCGATAGAATCACAAGGTTCCTTGTCAATTAAAGAGAGAAGCAGGAGAGTCAGAAGAGATGTGAGGATGGAAGCAGAGGTCAGAGTGATGTGATAGCTGGCTTTGAAGACAGAAGGGGGCCATGAGCCAATGAATGTGGACAGCTTCTTGAAGTAGAAAAAGGTGAGGAAGTGGAATCTTCCCTAAGGCTTCCAGAAGGAGTGCAGCCCTACTGACACGTTGAATGCAGCTCAGGGAGGTCCGTTTCGGACTTCTGGCCTCCAGAATTGTAAGATGATAAATCTGGGCTGTTTTAAGCCACTGTATTTGTGGGAATTTGTTCTAGCAGCCATAGGAAATCAATATACCCAGCGTATCAAATGTTGGCCGTGTTCTTACTTTCTGAAAAGCAGGAAGTCTTGGAATGACAGACCCTGTTTTTACATCACATGGGCACTTACAGCATTTCCTGCGTCACCATTGGATGTGTTATATATGTACTTGCTCATTTTATTGTCATAACCCTCCTCCAGTTGGAGCATCAGCTCCGCGAGAGCAGGGACTGGGTCTCTTGCACTTATGGCTGTGTGCCCATTGCCTGGTAGAGAGGGGAAGCTCAATAAATATTTGTGGGGTTATTACTTTTTTGCTCAGATGATGTTGTTCTAACAGAATAGAACCTAATTTTACGTCTTTGGTGGAATACTGCTAACTAGATAAGTAATAACCAAAATGAAAAAACAGAGGAAATTGAGTTAGAATTATGCCACCCTCAAAAATCAAACTATTAAGTTCCATTGTTCCTTTCTAGGGGCTGATCATATGCACAAATATTTCTTACATAGGTAGTAAATATTCCTATACACTGAATGGCCCTCTCATGAAATGAAAGGTGGTTATCACAAAATAAATATGATGTTGTATGTTCTGTGTTCAACTTACAAATGTGATGTTCCTTTATGTGACTCAACGTATATATATATGTGTATGTTATATACATATATATATATAAAACTGTAGTCCATGGTTTAATTTAGGGTTCACTGCTTAATGACAACCTATTTTAAACAGAGGTATCTATTTTTTTTTATAATTGCCAATTTTGCAGGCTCTGGTTATAGTATTCCATTGAATATATGTCACAATTAATTATGTATTCTTGGACATTTAGGTATAGTAATAAAATATTTTATTACTACACCTTTGTGCATGAGTCTCTAAGTCTCTTTAACTCTTTTATTACTCAGTGTGTAGTAGGATTCTAGTAGGTTTGTCCTTACTGGTAACGCTGCTGAAAATGCATGTAAAGTTTGGGGGTTATTTTATGTTCCTTATAAAGCTCTGTCCTCTGGGTCACCTGTCTTAAAGTTTCTTGAATGGCTTTTTAATTTTTGTTTAAAGCTATTCAGCTCAGTGGCAGAATTCTCGCCTGCCATGCAGGAGACCCGGTTTTGATTCCCGGAGCCTGCCCACACCAAAAAAATAAAAAATAATAATAATAAAATAAAAAAACCTATTTGGAATGCATTCTCCACCCAGCACCAAGAGCCCCCATCTAACCTGATCAACCTCATCTTGAATTTCTCCCTAAAATTACCCACAGAAATGCCCAGCTCTGCAAGTGGAGGCAAAAGCAGAGTGTTAATGGGACGGTGATAGCTTGAAAAACAAAACAAAACAAAAGAAAACAACAACTTGGAAAACAAGTTAAGGGAGTATTGGTCTCTAGCTAGCTCCTTAAAATATATCACATGATGCTCTTTACTTCTTAAATAAACATGTTATTCATCTTATCTTCTCTTCTTGACGCTTGCTTCAGTTTCCCTACGCACTGACTGCTCTTCTGATAATGAAATAAGAAGAAAAGCAAAATATTAACTGTAGGCTCAATTTTGCAAGAGCAGTGGGGAGTCTGGGGGAGGGGCGGGGTCTCTACAGGCTCCCCCGGTTGTACACGCCCGCCCGGCTGACCGCATTACAGACAGCGGCTCTAAGGTGTGATGAAGATGTGCTCACTGAGGAGAGCTGTTTTTCTTTGCCTAAGGTGGCAAGGATATCCTCTTTTGCTCTTGAGCCAAGAAAACCATAAATGGGCACCACTTGTCCTGCCTTGGGAGGAGTGATCCTGAAGGCTTCTGGGGTCCCAGGAGTGCCCCTTGATGGCTCCTTCATCCTGGTGTTTGTCTTCCCAAGTTTTCCAGCCCATCAGGTAGTAAGGGGAAGAAGAGAAGGAGAAAGGTGAGACAGAGATGAGCTTGCCCAGGCCTGCTCTTTTTTTCCACCACTTGTTCTGAGTGTCAGCTCAGAACGAGGGTTTATTTTAGGAGACACCAGGGATGAAATCTTTTATGTTGACATTGTACAGCACTAATTCAGATTGTTCCACTACAAAAGACAGTAGGACTTCATGACATGGCTGCATCTTTATAATTTTCGCCATGTAAACATTCACTGGAAGGAAACTTGGCTCTCAAAGGGGGTGGTAGTGTAACAGAAGGAGCACTGAACAGTGAGTCTGGACACAGGGGTTTTTGCTCCACTTCTACTACTAACCCTCTGTGTGTTCTCTTGTATTCTCAGTCTCCTCATCTGTAAAATGTGAGCATTTAAATTATCTTTCAATTTGTAGCACTAAATTTCTTTCATTCCATCTTAATTCTAAATTGTTAGTCTCCCAGATGTGGGAACTGTGTTTCCTTCCAAGGCTTATTTACAGCCAGGCCAATACAGTTTTGCTTCTGAGCATGCCTTGAATCATTATTCATTTTTATTTCATGAGAATTAACACTTGTAAATATGATTTTCTGTTGGTTTCCCAGAGTCATTGAGATTGTATAGCTCAATGAATTTCTTCCACATGTCATAAATTTTGCTCATAGCATAAGCCAGTGTTTTTCTCGGTGTGGTCTTTGGGCCCACAGCATCAGCATCCTCTGGCATTGCTGGCACCCCCAGTGAGCTTGTTAGAAATGCAAAGGCATGCACCCCTCCCCAACTTACTGAATCAGAACCTCTGGGAATGGGGCTTGGGAAACGCTGTTCTACCTGGTCCTCTTACTGTAGGTGCATCTAAGCACCTGCATTACTGTAAGCCAAGACAGTGAACAGCTGCTGTGATCTTGCCTTCTGCACGTGGACAAACCCTCAAGCTTGTGGTTTGTTCCTCGAGTGACTCCTTCAGACAGACCTTGCGGGCTGTATTTGAAATGCCAAGATAGAGACCCTTCTGTGTCAGTGAAGCAACTATGCCTCATCCAGAGCCCAGCGATGCCGAGAGGGAGCAGACTTTCTTAGGGTAGAAAGGGGAATGGATTTCCCTGAATGATAGCATTTAGGGAACCAAACGGGAGCCTGACCAGGCAGTGCCACAGAAAACGTGATGCCATGGAGTTGGGGCCCTATCCCATTGCAGTGCCCTCCCTCCCTCCCCAGTCCCATGCCGGGCACCCCGGGAGTCCCCCAGGAATGGGGTCTTTTCCACCTTTAGGGAGAGCTCCAGGTGCACAACAGTGTCTTGAGGTTGTTGGACAACCTGAAAGCACGGTGAAGAGTGAATGCTCTCTACGGTAGCTCTACCGTTTCTGTTACATCTAACTTATTCTGATTTTTGGGTCCTGGATGTTGACTCCCAGCCCTGTGATGGCTGCCAGTCACCCAGCATTCTGCCCACCTACCTGGAGGGTGGTGCCTGTAGCATGACTTCAGGGAGTTGCTCCTGGGGAGCCTGCCCTGAGCTCAGAGGGGGTCCAGTGATTCTTGTGATTGGTTATTTACGGAAGAGTTAACCACAGCACCGTGAAACAGTACGCATATTTCAGTAACACTGTTGTGCAAGCCCACATACACACACACACACACACACACTTCATTATCAGCATCCCCAGTACAAGGTGAGGTGAAGTATTTGCTTCTCTTTATCTAGCTTTAGCTGGCCATTGCCTAGAATATGGAGTGACAGTGTTGGAGCTGTTTTCTCCGTATAAATGTGTTCACTCTGAGCTAAATGCTGTGGAACAGATAATGCACCTACCTCTTTGACTACTTGCTATTCAAGGAGTCCTTGACGCATTTCTTATATCCTCTATAGTGCTTTAAACCGTGCCATTGCCCCTGCCAGGGACATTTGATAGAATTGCAAAGCTCTCCCCTACGTAAGGACAGCCAGCTTTGGCTTCAGTGGGCCTGAGACCTGGACTGAGCTGCAGAACTCAGACTGAGAGCTGCCTTTTACAAAATTGCTATCCATTCATCTGTGTATCGTCCCAGAGGGTGGTACTCTAATTTGTTCTCTCAAATTTGTACAGAGGTGCTATTATATGGACTAGCAGTGGCTCTGGATCCTGAAAGGTGTAAGAGAAACATTTATTTTCACTTACGTGTTGTGCCCTTATTTCCAAGTGCGGATGTTTTGCAAACTCATGGACTTATCTCCTAAATGAGGGCCCCTTTCTGTTTGGACTCCCAGGTTTAGTGTCTGAGCATCACAGACTCTAGTTCTTTCATCATACCTGCCCCCAGAAAGCCAGCCTCTCTGATTTCTTCCTTCACCCTGTCTCTCCCAGCTGTCCCTCATCCTCCCTCTCATCCCCTCTGTCCTCAGGCCCAGGTTCTTGTCACCTTCCACCCTGAATAGAGCTGGAGTTATTTTGAGGCCCTGTGCCTTGGAGAAGCTGGCCAAGTTGCCGGGTCTGCTGCTTTGTTCCAGGTCTGATCTGAATCAACGTGGGTGTTGGAAGCATCATCTCGCTGGTGTAAATTGAGTGCGAAAGTAACACCTAGTTTTCCCTATGTTGGGGCTCGGGAAGCTACTTATTATTGTGACATGGGAAGGTCTTGTGTTTTTGGGGGTGATTTGGTGTTGAGTAGTGAATAATATGGGTTAAAACCACGAAATAGCTCCTGGGGAAGTGAGCAGCTTGTGGTTGGGCATGCATGGGTCTCTGTCCCTCTGTCTTAGCCTGCAAGGGCTGCTGAGATAAATACAATATGGTGGGTCGGCATAACAGCAGGAGTTTATTGGTTCATGGTTCTGAGGCTAGAAGTGCAAGATCAGGCATTGGCAAGTCCACGCTTTCTCCCTGAGGACTGGTGTTCTGGTCTGCTGCTGTGCTTGGGGTTCCTTGGCTTGTGTTTCTGCCCCCCTTTACCTGGTAAGCTTGCTCACTCTCCTTGTGTCTGCTCTTCTGGGTTCTTCTCTTTATGAGGCCTCTGGTAATATGGATGAAGACACTCCCTCATTCTGTTGGGCCACACCTTCACTAAAAATAACATGTTGAGGAGGTTTTATTTATAAGGGGTTCACACCCACAGGAATGCAGATTAAGATTACGAACAGGCCTTTGTTGGAGTAGATAATTCAGTCTATCACATCCTCCCAAGAGGGGGGTCAGCCAGCTTGTATTTCAGGGTATGCTTCTGTCCCCCACTCCTGAATGTCTTAGATAAGAAAAACAAACTTAAAATGAGCATCAAGGACATATAGAAAGGCCAACAGATGTGTCAGAAGACCCGCAAGCAGACAAGAATGCACCTGTGGGAAAGGAGGGAGGGAGTATGCCTTAGGGATGGTAGACTATCTGATAGTTCAGTGTCTGCAAGTTTTAAACCTTGCTTTTATTTATTTTTTTAATAGTGTGAGCTGATAAGAGTTTCTCCTTTTCAAAACCTAGGCTATTATTCCCCAAGGAACTGCCCAGGCCCCAGACACTTCCAAAACCTGTGATTAACTTCAGAAAGCAATATTCCTTATGGTATCTAACAGTTACCCTGAAACGGTGATCATTAGAAATTATGGCAACACCATGAACCTTGGATCAGCTCAATCTTCAGCAACAGATAGGACAATCATCACAATGTGCTCCCTTTCTGTTCGGATTCTTTAAAGTTTGAGTTTAGAGACATTCCCAAGCTTTAGGAGCTGCATGGGTTCATTGCTTTTCCTTTCCCTTCCTACGGTGGTTTGGAGCTGTCTGTACCCCAGAAAAAACATGTGCTTAAACTTAGTCCACTCCTGTGGGTGTGGCCCATTGTAAGTAGGAACTTTTGATGAGGCGACTTCAGTTAAATTGTGACCCACCTCCATCAGGATGGGTCTTAATCCTATGACTGGAGTCCTTCATAAGCACAATGAAATTCAGACAGAAAGAGAGAAAGCCACAGGACGTAAGAAGCTAAAATTCACCAGTACCAGGAAGAGAATTGAGAGGCTATAGAGGCTGCCATGTACATTGCCACATGACAGAGGAGCCCTGGGCCAAGGCTCACCAGCAGTCAGCCCCAGAATGCCGAGTCATGGGGGAGAAAGCAGCACTGCAAGGACGCCTTGGTTTGGATGTTTTCCTGGCCTCAAAACTGTGAGCCATTCCATTCCCATTGTTGAAGCCATCCCTTTGCATGACATTTGCTAGAGCAGCCTGGCAAACTAAAATATCTCCCAGAGCAAAGTTCGAACTGCAGTGGAAGGAGGTGGTGAGAGTTGAGGAAGTGTATTGCCTGTTGCTGCTGCTGGGTGGGCACAGGTCGGTGGTGAGTGACATAGGGAGTGGTCCGGGGTCTGCTTTTGGGTCTAGATTTTGTTAACCCAGTGCACATTTCACCATCCACTCTGTGCCTCCTCACACTGAGTGGCCTGCATTTCAGCCGCATTGTCGTCTGTCAGTCATCCTGCAGAGGGATTTCCACAAGTACCTAGGAGAAGGCCTGTTGTGGGTCCCTTTCAAGTGGAGAAAATCTGTGTTCTCTCTGGCTCAGCATTTGTTCAGGTCACTCACGAGCTCCTTGGCTCGGATCTCTCCAGCTGAAAACTGGCCAAGCTGGAATTTGGGGGGCAAGTTGGTTCCTCACGTGTCCCCTGTGCAGTCCCTCAGTGTCTGGCCCTGCCCCATCAGTATGCACACACTGTCATTTGAATGCAGGGTTAAAGCATCCGCTTGATGTGTGACTGAATGCAGCTGGATGGAGAGGAGAACTGGGCAGAGTGGAGTGAGGGGCAGCAGGCAGCTCCCACCACGGGTTCTCTGCTTTGCCTTCTTCCCACCACATTTTCTTCCCCAGGAGCTCTCCCAACTGAGCCTCCACCTTGCTTCTGCCTGGGCCTGAGTCTTGCATTAGATGATTTTACTTTAAGAGTCTGAGCCGCTTTAGCGTTTTCCCACTGCCTTTTCTATTTACAACCCAGATGGGAAGTGACAAGGGTGGTTTCAGTACAGAGAATATGATTCATTTTGGGACTTTTTAAAACTTTTTTTTGAAGTACATACACACACATACACGCATACAAAATATATCTCTCAAAAGTATATAGCTTTGGAGGTTGCTCTAACGCAAGCTTCAGTTAGATTTTGCTACCTACCATAACTTGCCAAACCCCAGCCAAAACCATTCCAGCCAATTCTAAAGAATAGCCAGGGCAATATATAAGATTCTACAAAGGTTCCATGCACTAGGATCATTTTCCGGAAACCTCCAACCTCCAGATGGGTCCCTGGACCAGATAAGTCCTGAAACGCAGAGGGGCCAGCCTCTCCAGAGGCTAATTCCATCCCCCTATCCCATATTATCGACAGCCCCTTCCAACATGAAGAAGTTAGAATGGGCATAGCCCAAATACCCTTAAAAAGTGGGAGAAATATCAAAGGTGATGGTGGAGTTATACAGAGAATGTAGGGTTTAACAAATGAGTATGATTGCTGCATGATTATATTGATACTTCTTTTAGTTTTCAGTATCTTAGATCAGCTAGATGTAAAAACCTGAAATTGTGAAATTATAACCCATACCAAACTCTGAAATCTGTTTTACAACTAATTGCTGCAGTGTGCTTTGAAATTTATTGCTTTTTCGTATATATGTTATTTTTCACAAAAAAGAAGAAGATGTCAATTGTGATGATAAGAAAAATTCCTTCTAGCCTCCAGTGTTCTGGAACAGCTAGAAGGAAAAATCTGAGATGATGGTATGGCTTGACAAACTCTGGGATCTATTCTGTAACTGCTTGTTGAAGAGTGCTTTGAAAATTATTGCTTTTTTCTTTGTTTTGTATATATGGTATGTTATACTTAAAAATTTTTTTTTAAATGTATAGCTTGATGAATGTTTGCAAACTTGCTGCCAGCAGCCAGATCAAGGAAACAGCATGACCAGTATTCCCAAAGCCCCCTCAGTGGTATTTTCCTGTGGCCCCTTTCCTCTAGAGTACCCACTATCCTGCCTTCGAATAGCATAGACAAGTTTTGCCTGTCTTTAGTACTTTATTTAGATGTAATCTTCTGTGCATGTACTGTTTAATATGCTAGTGACGTTTGCTGATGTTGTTGAGACTTGTACATTCTTCATTGTCATTGTCATTGTCGTTTAGTGTTTTATGGGGAGAAATGATGGGATGGGCATGGGGAAGTTTGCCAGTCTTTGTCTATTATGAGTCATGCTATTGCAGATATCCTGTACCTGTCTCTCCATGAGCACATGTATACATTTCGGTTAGGTGCATACCTCAGAGTGGAATTTCTGGGTCTGAGTGTGTGCCTGTGTTCAGCTTTAGTAGATTCTAGTAAACAGTTTTCCGAAGTGAATGTACCTATTTATAGTATAACTTGGGCTTTTAAAGCAAAGCAGATCATTGGGCTTAGCTACCTAATCACGCTTGTGGGAGGTAAAGCCCTTATCGGCAAACCCTGACCTAGAGAGTCTGAACCCTCCGGGTCTAGAGGAGATGCCATCGCCGCCTTGTGAGCCGGGGCCCCGTGGAACACAAGGGAGAAGGCAGCCAAAGGCACAGGCCCTCTCCAGGCTGAAACAACAACAGAACAGATATCGCCAGTACTATTATCAATCCCCGTCTCCCTCTTCCTTTCATCCTCCTCTCCCTCCTCCTCTCCCTCCTCCTCTCTCTCCTCCTCTTCCTCCTCCTCTTCCTCCCCTTTCTTCTTTTCCTTCTGCTCTACATCACAGATTTCCCTTTTACTGCCTTCTAAGAACAGCTCCAAAAGGGAGTTTTATTCACATTCTCTACTGTTCTATGTCCCCCACATAGAGAGTTTAAGGTATAATTAGTTAAGATGAGGCCAGACTTAATTAGGGTGTATCCTAGCCCAAAATGACTGCTGTCCTTATAAGAATGGGGAAATTTGGACACACAGATACAGAGAGAAGACTCGGAGGCAAAAATTGGAATTGATGCTGCCACAAGCCTAGGAATGCCAAGGAGTACCAAGGAATGCCAAGGCATGCCAGTGAATGCCAAGGATCACCAGTACCTGCCAGATGCAAGGCAGGCTTCTCCCCTACAGGTGTTGGAAGCATGCGCTGCTGAAGCTTGATTTCAGACCTTTGTCTTCCAGAACTGTGAGACAATAAATGTCTTTTTTTTTTAAAGCCACCTGGTTTGTAGTACTTTGTTACAGCAGCCCAAGGAAATGAAGGCACCCACCTATCACACACACACCCCCACAGACCCACACATGCATATGCATACACAAAAACCCACACTTGCACACACACACACCTGCCACGCACATGCATACCACATACCGCACACGTATGCATGCACACACATGCATACTCACACATGCACACCCACACACCACACACGTACACATGTACAGACATGCACATGTGCATATGCACACTACACTCGCACACCCACATACGTGCACACACATGTACAACCCACCATACACGCCCATGTGCGCATGCATGCCCCTCCATGTGGGAGGACCAGTTCCGGAAGTATTAATGCAGAGCAGGGAATCACAGCACAAAGAAAAGTGTTAATTATATGGGTGAAAGTGTGAGCACAATAACTAGAGCTCATCAGAGAAATGATTATTTAAAAAAAGAGAGAGAGAGAGAGAGAGAGAGAGAGAGAGAACAAGGCTTTCCAAAACTACCACGTCTGGTCTATTTTGGCACCGCCTGAGGTTGGGCCCAGGCAGGCAGCCCCTCTCATGCATGCATTTACCATGCAGGCGTCAAATGGGAGGGAGGGGCAGCCCCGACACCTTCAGATAAAAATAACAGGGTGTGGGCTTTCTGAATCTCGCCATATGTTTTTGGCCACCTGCTCGCCTGCTGTGCCTGGGAATCCCACTTCCTGCATCTCCCTTTGCATCCGTGGAGGCGTCCCCCTACAGTGGGGTAGCTGTGGCTGGAGGCGGCCAGGCTCCATGAATGAGGAGCTTCTCTGGGACCTTTGTCAGTACCCGAGAGGGCAGATGTACCTGGGGCAGCTGACAGCCTCTTCTCTCCTTCATGCAGTTGGTGTGGGAGGGGGTGCAGCAGAGAAGCCACAGCCAGCAGCCAATGCGTCCCTGGGCTGGGTGGGGACAGGCCAGGCTCTTCCTGTCCTTCCAACACCTGTCTCCCAGCTTGCCATTCAGGGGTGCAGGGACATGACCCGGGATCCCACGGCCATACTAGAATGCAAAGACTTGGATGTCCAACTCCTCTGTGGTGCGGCCTCTGCCTCCTGGGGGAGGGGAATTCTCTGGAAGGAATGCAGCGGCTTCTGCAGAGCCTGCTCTCAGCCTAGCCCAGCCCCAGGTTCCTGCTGCAGCCCTGGGGGACCCCTGTGGATCTCTCTTGAGGGTAGCTGTGCTTCCAGGAGGCGGTGAGGGTGTCTGTGGGGGAGCAAACCAGACAGACCGGGGGCCCTGCAGGCAGCCTAGGCCCTGGTTGGTGACATGGAACTTAAACTTGCATCCAGGGAAGACGTCATACCTGTCTGGGGTTTGACCATGCATGCAAAGCAAAGCGTGTGACTGAGCCAGGTCTCCTTCAGTTGGCTTGGGGGGACTCTGTGTGTCCTCAATGACTGCAAAGCCTAGGGCGGGGACAGCCTGCCTCTTAAAGTTCTCAGCACACCCCTTGGTTTATGGGGGTGCCATAGCCCCTAGTGCAGGAGAAGCCTGATTTGGTTCCACCTGGAATTTCCTCCGTCGGTTTCTTTCTCTGTTTTCTCTTTGGTCACCCTCATCCCCACCCCAAGGCCCCAATAGGAATAACTACTTTCACAATCCTGTGGAAATAATGGTCTCCAATGCCTCCTTCTATTATTTTTTTCCTTCTGTTGAATGTCTTGGAAGATTCTGTTGACCATAAAAGCCATGGTGTTAAAACACTGATCTGTTCACTTTCCCCCCAGAATCATCCAAGAACCATATGTGTGCCAGCCGGGGCTTTCCGTCACCCTGCAGTAACTGACATTGCCACCTGAGTTTATATGGTTTCAGCTGAAAACAGGGGCACAGACATCTCCGTTAGCCATTGTAGGCTCAGCTGGAGTGAGCCTGAATTTTTGCTCTTTTGAAATAGCACACAGACCCCCAGTACCACCTTCCCCCCCAGCTAGAGGCCACCGAGTTCCGGGGTCACCCACCATGAGGGCTGACATTTACAGCCCAGGCTGGCAGTTTAAAAGTTGGCTCCGCCCCCCAGCAGTCTCCCAGTTCTGGGTTGCTGGGCGCTCTAGGAACAGTAGCATGCTCTCAGGGGCGGGCCGAAGGACGTGGGCACAGGCAGGCTCGGGGAACCAGGGCGGCACAGGTGCTGCCCGCAGTGGCTCACCACCTCCCTTGGCAAGGGGTAAATGGATTAGGAGGCATAACCCTTCCAGACTGACGTCCGCCCTCGGTCAGCAGACTCGAGGGAGTATCCTAAGCAGGACGGGGCTGAGGATAAGCACTGTGTGTGATGTGGGCTCTTCTGGGGTCCACGGGGAATTCTAGAATGTGCTGCCTCATAGCATCCATCCCATCTTGGGGCCCAGGTACCCCCGAGGCAGCCACTCAGAGGCCACTGGGGCCCCTCACGTGGGGCAGGGATGTGACTTAATAACATGGTGGGTCCTGTTGGTGAAGGCGAGTCTTTCTCCAGAGAAGGGAGCAGCTTGGAGATGTTAGCAGCCAATGCACACAGTGGTTGGGGACCTGGGTGGCACCCCTAGGAGTACCACCCGACCGGTGGGTCCGGATGGCAAGAGGCCGCCTCCTCTTCCAGCCCTGTGCCCATGGGCTAGGTGCCCTGGGCCACCAATGCGAGTCATGGCAGTTAGACAGGTCTGCGTGGCCATGCCAGGACCTCGCCATGGGTTTGGGGAAAGCAAAACAACTGGATCCAAGAAGAGCCTGCAAGTGGGCAAAGCTGAGTGTGGGAGATGTGGCTGGGAGGCAAGACAGGGCTTGGTGGGGGGAGCCCCAGATATTTGGGGAAGCTTTCCTATTTAAGATCTTTTTTGTTGGTATGTCTACCCAGCCATGTCTTCCAGCTTGGTTCACCTGCTCTTTGGCACCAGGATCTGTACAGATGCCAGGTGGGCCCAGAAGCAGTGTCAGAACCACAGCTGGGCCCACCACCACCTCGAGTCCCCCAGTACCTCCCAGCCCCCTACCACCTCCGAGCACCCCACCGCCTCCCAGCCATCCTCTGTCAGACCTGGACCATTTTCTCAGTGTAGTCTGGCCCCCTTTGGGCCACTTCTTTTCTCCATTTCCTCATTCTTGAGGTGGGGCTGTTGATGGGAAAACCTCACCCAGTCTTGCTCTGGAGGGCTGGATTCTGAAAAGTGGAAAAGTACTTGTGAGTAGATGTACTGAAGATGTCCTGGGTGGTTTTCCAGGGACTGCACTAATGAGTAGAAGAGAATGATAATGAGTTTTAATGAGCTCTTGGTCTGTCGGTGTCAGTAGTGCTTGTGGGTAGATGGTGGAGTTGTCAGCTCTCTCCCTTGGCCAAGATGCTCCTTGCAGGCTGGGGGTCCGGATTCTGGAGCTTTGGGCACACTTAGCTGTCATTGAGGGCTGCTGTGATGATAGTGACTCGGCAGCCTGGCAGTGAGGGTCATTTTACCGCAAAGTGGCTGCCTTTTGTCTCCCTGGCAAAAGGGTGCTGAGAAGTGAATGTCATGGGCTCTGGAGGTGTTGAATAATAAGTGAACTTGATCCCCCCAGTCAGCCAGGTCTGAATGGCTCCCTCCGATCAACCCATTGATACCTTCAAGGTCACTGGGCTGAGGCTTTGGAAAGAGTAATTGGCTGAAGCATATCTCTGTGCGCCTCCACACTATCAGATCCCCACCACAGACTCCCATTTCAACAGGGAGTTTTTAGGATTTGAGAATAATGACTCCAAGGATTTCCTGGAAAAGGCGGAGGAGGGAGTGAGCGGTGGGATTATGAATGGACACTCTGGAGACCCAGATGGAAGGGGAAGATTAATTTGCAGCTAAAAGGGAGAGGTGATGGCTTAATCTGGAGCCAGTCTGCACTGCTCCCCATGGGAGTAAATAAAAACCCTGGTTTTTGTAGGTGTGTCAGCGTCAGTCATTCATTTATTCATTTGCTCATGCATTGAGTTGCACAGGTCTGCATGAGGTGTGGTGCATTTGAGATGCCCCATATAGATTGGGGTTTGGAGGATTAGAGGTCTAGACTGGGGGAAGGAACAGATCTTCACCCTTTTCTGCTGGGATCTCACCCTGGCCGGGTTCTCCGCCTATTCATTAGTTGCCCATTGCTTCTCCCAACTCATGGGGCAAGAATTCCCTCCCCACCCCTTGTTAAAGAATCATTTTAAAAAAACGGCCAAATCCTGACTCTCATACAGATATGAAGTGAATACATTAAAGAATTTTATTTAACTCATTATTGATGAGGAAACTGGTAAGACTTTCTAAACATTTCAAAAGAATAGCCAAGTAACAGATACATTTATAGATCATGAATAGTGAAATGAATGTGCAAATGGAAGCAAAGCTCTCCTCCACCCACCACACGTGGGAGAGGAGAGAAGTCAGTTGAATCTTTACTGGACAAAATTCACCTGTATAGATGATAATTGTTTTGTATTGTCATCAATTTACAGATTTCTAAAATAGCTAAGGGCAAGGAGAGGTTGGAATCAAATAACCTGGAGAAGTGTGCTCTGGATGATACACAGTTTTCTATTAAAGCCCATTTTCCCTGCACTCATTTAGTGAAGTCCAGGGTTTTAAGCATTATGCTCGCTCAGAAAGTGCCTTTCTCTCTCCTTCCTTATACATAGCAACAATAATTTTTTTTTTGGGGGGGGAGGTGTTCTATGTCTATTTTTATGATATTAAAGCAAGGTTAACTACTTGAGTTATTTTGGAAGAGAATTACTGAATTTACCCTGTCTAGTTTCTCAAGACCTATTTTAATGGGTAGAAAGTATGATTTATAGGATTTATATATATGATTTATAAGATTGGATATAAGAATGACACTGGAATAGTGTATCTATGAGCCAGAAATAAAATAGCTCAAACAGCATAGAAGGTTTCAAGGCATAGCTATTGTGGGGTGGAGAGTGGGAGAAAAGGACACACGTGGAAACAGCTAGATAATTCCAGGACAGTTACCTAAACGTAATTGGGAATTTCTTCATGCAGTTTTTTTAATCCCTGAAACTTTTAGTGTAATATAATTGAAGACCACACTTTTTTCACAGTTCGGAAGGACCTCAAATCCTAGATGCTTCTATATTGTCCGTATTTTTGAAGTTTGTCCTGAAAAGGTGTATGGTTGTTATGAAAAGTGAAAGGGTTGGGAAATTCATTGGAGGATTTAACTTTCAGAGCCTCTTCTGGCTTATTGCGAAAATATTTCTTGGCCTTTTGTGCAGCCTTTGACACTGCTGACCACCTCTCCTTCTTAAAGCTCTTCCTTCCTTCTCCCTCATCCTTGGCAGCCCCTAGTTTTCATCTCTAGGAATATTCTCTATGTCTTCCACTGGCCCTCTTGGGTCCCCTTTCCCTTTCCTCCTAGGAGGCAGCCCAGGCACCACAGTCCTTTCTCCTTATCCGTTCCCTATGGAGACTGAGTCCTCATTCAGGGCTTCAGTGCATTCTTACACTTCATGTTCAGGATGTCTAAAATGTAAATAATCAGATTTCTTCTTCCTTTTTGCACTGATTCTCCCGCCTACTTACCAAACGCTGTCGAGCCTTTCTTGTCGATATCTCTCCTGGCTGACTTTTCCTTTTCACGCCGTGGTCACGCTAGGACCCAGGCCCTACCTACTCCTTCACCGCTGGGCTGTTGCAACACTTCTGCATTTAATGTAATGCCCCTTGGGTGGTACCCTGAGCCAGGCATGGGCTGCAAGAGTTCCAGTGGTGCGGGGCAACTGGGGAAAGAGACATCAGTTAGATACACATGATTAAGTATATAATCATAAGCTTTGATAAGTGCTACAGGAGTACATAATGAGGAACCCTAAATTAGTCTGTGGACTAGCTGAAACTACCCTGAGGAGGTGATCACTGAAGAATGAATAGGCATTAAATACCCCGAGGTGTGGTCCAGGGGGAAGAGTTTACCAGGTGGAGAAGCCCAGAATTTGCTGAAGCCGTGAGGTGGGAGGAGGCATGTTAGAGACGGAGGGTGAGAAGCCTGAGTGTGGAGGGAAGCCAGCAAGAGGGTGGAGCAGCTTGGGCTTCGCTGGGGTTGGGGGGAGGCAGGGCAGGCTCATGCTGAATTGCTCTCAGAATCCTCAAAGCCAGGGGGAGTCTTTGTAGGGTTTTAAGCAGGAAGGGAATGATATGAACAGATGAGCCTTTGGAGAAGTTCCTTGGGACCGTTACATTATATCCAGAAGACAGGATAACCTGGGAAATCCTCCTGATCCAAAGCATAGGAAATGCTGGATAATATCATAGCCGAGCTGAATTTATAAGGGACTAAGAGATCCCTGGGGCTGTAAACAAAGTGGAAGGTGAACACCTGAGGGGCACACTGGTGCTGACTATTTGATCTTCCCCGTGACGTTCGCCCATCTCAGAGCATAAGAGATGCACCTCTGAGTGGCCGCACAAAGACAGGAGGCAATGCTGAAGGGATGGGGGGTGCTGGAACCGGACCTGAGACTCTGACATGGAGCAGGGGCCACTGACCAGTGAAAGGGGGTCCAGGTCGTAGAGTGACTCCCTCCAAAAGAAAATGCTAGAAAAACTTGTCTGCTTTGACCTGGGCTCTGGTTGGCGGTGGGTGGAAGTCTTCCCCCAAAGAATCCCTTAGACCTGTCCCGAGGTGGCTTTAAGGTTTTCTTTATACCACTTTCATGTCTCAAGAAATTCCATCTAAGAAATTAGCGCAATAGAGAGTCATACCCTGAGACTCCTAGAAGCAGCATCACAACTTTCCCCTGGATTCAGTAGGATTAAACCCTAAAGACATCATATACTAATAATACTATAAAACATATATACAAGTTTGAATGCTTTAGACTCTGTAAAGCAAAGTTTTAGTATTATTGGTTTGGGCAGTTAATCAGAATGAAAATATCCTAATTCCTTGTGTTTTTGGAGAAGGAAGTAGATCTATTGATCTACTTAATAGATCTTAAGTTAGATCTATTGATCTAACTTAATAAAACTGTGTTTTATTAAGTTAAATGTGCATGTTAAAATTTATGGGAAATGACAAAAATTTGTGAATATATAGTATATAATTTCCAACCCAATAAAGGAGAAAATTGGTATACAAAACTCAATCGACCCAAAGAAGAAAGAAAAGAATAAATAGAAGAACAGAAAATGCAGGATAAATAAAAATCACAAAATGAGTGTTAGAAGTAAATTCCAGTACATGAATATAATAAAAAAATGCAAATGGACTAAATTAATTAGAGATTATCAGGTTGGGTCTTTAAAAAAGTCAAATTGTACATGTATGTTTATGAGAGATGCATCTGAAGGCACATATGGTTGAAATTAAAAGGATGGAAAAGATGTAATAGGCAAAATACTAATCAGAAGATACAAGGCATAGTCATATTAACATCAATAAAGTAGACTGAAGGACAAATTATTATTTGGGAAAAAGAGTTGCTATTTAATAGTAAACACATATTGAAGGTGAACATGATTGAAAGGGGTTGTATAGACACGTGTCCCACTGATTAACACTATAAATATAAGTTAAGTTCTTGCATGAACTACTACAAAGTTATGAATCTTGTACAAAAAGTGTATAAGTTGGGGAATAGGGGTAAAACTGCTGTTGTTTAGGCTATGTTTAACAGGAAAACACGAACAGTACCACAGCAACACGGGGTAAAAATGGGGGAAGGGACAAGTGTTAAGGAGGGGTTTAGATTTTCTGTTTGGTGAGGGTATGTTAATTGGTTATCTTTCTCTTGGGAACAATGAAATTATCTAAAATTGAGAGCGTTGATGGACTGTTGATTTTGGACATTATACATGATGCCCAATGAATGTAGGTGGCTGAAGGAGACACTGACTGAAAAGTCAGTGGTGTATGCATGTGATTATCGTGCTGCTACAAAAAGGAAAGAAGTTGTGAAGCATGCGGCATTGTTAACCGGTGGGACATTCGGTGAGGCAAAATAAGCCAGAAGCAAAACAGCAAAATTTTATGGTCTCATTTGGAAAGTACTTATAAGAAAACAAGGGCCTGAATTGTAAGTTCTTAACAGCAGTCACATTTAGTCCAGAGTGGTAGTTATTTCTGGATTTTGAGAGGCTGTTTTATATATGTATAACCTGGTATTTAGAGGTAAGAATGAAGCCGATCAGGTCCGGATTAAGATAATTCAGACACAAAGGTAAAGATGACATTGTCTATATTTTAGAACCTCATCTACTCTTTGAGACCAAAGGAAGAAAGTTTTATTTGGTCCAGAACCTAAATTTTCTGTAGCACATAATCTAACTCAACTTGTCTGGATAGATCATTTAAACAATCAAAACATGTGGAGCCCAGAATAAGAATGAGGGCCTTTTAATCCTCTATAGCTTAATATAATGCCTGGATACATATCCTAGAATATATTAGCAGATAATCAAAAAGTATTGGCAAAGTCCCTTGAGGGATGGGAGAGAAAATATGGAACTATTAAACATTACTACCGGGAAACCCCTCATGCTATGTGAAACCTTAAAGATATCTAAATCAGTAGGCCAAGCCCTTGATCTTGAGGCTTGCTCTTGTGAAGCTTATGTATGTATGTAGTAGAGAAGCATAGCCCAAGAGTCACCTCTGGAGGATGCTTTTGTAGCTCAGATGTGGCCTCTCTCTCTAAGCCCTGCTCTGCATGCAAATTAAACCATTGCCCTCTCCCCTACGTGGGACATAACATCCAGGGATGAAAGTCTCCCTGGTGATGTGGGAGAGGACTCCCAGGGATGAGCCTGACCCTGACACTGTGGGATCAACAATGCCATCCTGACCAAAAAGGGGAAAAGAAATGTAACAAAATATCAGTGGTTGAGAGAGTTTAAATAGTGTCGAGAGGCTACTCTGGATGTCACTCTAGGCAAGTTTCAATTAGACATTGCCACCTATCATAACTTGCCAAACCCCGTTCCTTCCAATCCTGAAGAACACCTAGGGCATTATTATAAGATTCTACAAAGGTTCCATGCACTAGGGTAACTCTCCAAAACCTACAACCTCTAAATGGGTCTCTGGACCAGATAAGCCCTGAAATGCAGAGGGGCCAGCTTCTCCAGAATATCAACTAGTTCCATCCCCCTATCCCATATTATCCATAACCCCTTCCAACATGAGAAAGTTAGAATGAGCATAGCCTAAATACCCCTAAAGGGTGGGAGAAGGATTATGGTGGAGTTATACAGAGAAGGTAGGGTTTAACAGGCCTGAGAAGGAGGATCTAGGACAAAAGTGACTCTTTACCAATATATTAGGAAATTCAGATGAAACTGACATTTTTCTAGAAGGATACAATTTAACATGACCAAAGAAGAAACTAAAAACCTGAAGACATGTATAATAGTAAAAATTTTAATCAGTAGTTTAAAATACATTTATTTAAATACATGTATAATATCTCATGAAAAAATGAACAGACCAAAAAAGAAAAAAAGAAAAGTGAGAGTCAGGAAAAACATTAAAAAAGTTCAAACTCCAAGAATACCAGGGAGATAAAGAATATCTTTAAAAAACCCTAAAATAATAAATATACTAATTACTTATGAAACATTAAACAAAAACATTTTGTTTTAAAAAAGAAATGATCCAGAATGCTCGTTATCATCCCTTGTAATCAGTATTTTACCTGAGGTTATAGCCAATGTAATAAGTAAAAAAAAAAAAAAAAAGAAAGAAAGAAAAATTAAAGGTATAAGTATCTGAAAGCAAGAAATAACATTATTTACAAATAATTTGATTTTCTACATTAAAAAACAGAATGGACAAGCATATTAGTAGAATTAATGAGAAAATTATTCTGGATTGTTGGTAGCAGATTTATATATAAAAATCAATTCCAGGGTGGGCCATGGTGGCTCAGCAGGCAGGAATGCTTGCCTGCGATGCCAGAGGACCCGGGTTCGATTCCCCGTGCCTGCCCATGTAAAAAAAAAAAAATCAATTCCATTCTATACACTAGTCATATATAAATAGAAAAAAATATGCCACTTAGGAAGCCAGGCTGGTCACTGCTCAATTGTGTTTCTCTCGGAACCCTTCCCTGATCTGTGTAGAAACCCTTCCTTCCTTGTCTTAATGCCCAGCCTCTTACTCCTTCTCACCAAAGTTCTTCTTCAGGGGTTTTGCTTAACAGTTTTCTGAATTTAAAAAAGAAGAAGAAAAAGAAAAATTCAAGGCCAGTTTCCACAATGTCTTCAGTTCTTTGTAGTCACCTATGACTTTTCTAGAACCCTCTTTAGAAGAGGGTGCAATTGTTGAGGAAATGATTTTGTTGAGAAACAAATGAGGCTCATAGCCACTGAAATTTTCATTCCTAGATGCAGAGGTTGGCCCCCAGTTCTGTCCAGTGTGGTGGCCTCTGGTTCCACGTGGCCATTGAGGGCTTGAAATGTGGGATCTAGATGTGAAGTAAGCGTAACACACCCATGGAAATTTAGAAGACTTACTACAAAGGCATGGAAATCTCATTAGTAATTTTTATATTAATTCCATGTTGCAATATCTTGGATGTATAAGATATATTATTAAAATTAAGTTCACTTAAAAAAAACTTTGATTAGAAAATTTGAAGTGATGCATGTGGCTTTTTGTAGCTCACATTATATTTCTGTGGGACAGCACTGTTCTAAGTCCTCAAATTCTTAATTGTATGGTTTGGGGGAAGGGCTTCATTTTCTCTCAGTTTCAGTTTTCTCCTTTGTAAAATAGTGATGTTACGTGCCTCATGTACCTTGGGTGGCTGAGATGACCAGTGGGAAACCCAATTTCCCCAGACTAGTCCTTCATAAATGGTAAAGTGGTGTGCCTTTGCTGGATGTTTTTTGTTTTTTCTTTGCCAGTCCATTTTTGTCTGGAGCACTACACATTCCGAGAAGGAGAAAAAAGAAGGCTTGGAGGAGACTGATTCCACGATTGGAGTCTTACCTATTTATCCAAGCCAGGAATCAGCACCAATCTCTAAGCAGAGTTTGTCTTTCTCATGGACCTCTACACTGAGAGAGAAATTTGAGTTCCTGGCATCCCTTTTTGGTACTACGGGGTAATTAATGCAGGGCCGTAAAAATGACTGTACAAGCTGAAACCATGCAAAGCAATGTTAATAGTCAGTGGGAAAAATTACGAGCATTCTGTGAACTTTAAAACTGTTGTCAAATCATTAAAAGCTCTCTTACTATGTTTATAAATGTTTAGGAAAGTGAAAAAATAGTAAAACTAATATTTAGTGCACTGTCATGCAAATCATTGGACATATCGAAAGTTACAGTGTTTTGCTTCTTTGGAAAAAACCTATCAAGCGTAGTTTGGTCTTTCCTATGCCTTGGAGAATCGTTGCACTCCTTTCAAAGTTTGGATCAGCTTCCAATATTTCATCCTTTATGTTTTCAATGCCATGAAATATCTCTAAGTATTCCTTTAATGTGAAGTTCTGCTGATGTTACTTCCTCTGGGGCATCTTCATCTTCTTTGTCACAGCTGCCTTCCTCATTTATGTCCAGGGGCTGGCCTTTACAAAGTTCCTTTGGCTGCAGATCGACAGACTTTTGAGTGGCGACAGTGTCAAGCATTCCAATGGTCAGCTTCTTTGTTCCATAATGCCATTAAACTCCATAAAACTCCATTTAACTCTAGTCAAATGCCATTTCCAGCATTATCACTTCTGATTTCTTGTCTGCATTTTCATCTTTGTTGGCCTAGTCTCCCGTTCGATTATCCATTTTTGTGAAGTGTCCTGTGGGGCTATAACAGAGAGACCAGAAGGCAGCACAAATGCATGCTTTGCTGTCTGCTGGTGGAGTGAATGACAGATGCCTGGTGAAAACCCTTGAGAAGCTTGCTGCATTGGCCACTATTATTTACATAGTGGGTATGGATGGAAGAGCTGGCAGCATGATGTGTCCTTTTAGCATTTACTCGCAGTTGATATCCCTGGGTAACTGAAACGCGAACTGTGTCATTGGGCCAGTGGTGTTATTGAACTAAAAAGTGGCACTGAAATACAGGCCTGTCAGAGTTATGCAAAGTAAGGACTGCCTGTCCTTGGCACGCTTGGAAAGTTGTTCCTTGGAGGAGCGATGCACGACCCCCCTTGAGTCCCTGACTCTTGTCTTATCTCTTGTTTGATTCGAAAGGCCACCTTCCCCATTTGTGTTATCTTGCGTGCAGGGGAGGGACCCATTTGTTAAATCACTGGACAGCCACAGGTTCAGTGTCCTTTCTGCTGGGCACAGTGCTAGGCTCCGGCATCCTGGCCGAAGGTGCCTTAAATTGCTCTCATTTTTGGTTTTGGGCAGTTAACTTTCCAGCATATTTTCCAAACCAACGCTTCTACCATGTGCATGAGGTTTTGAAGTTACTTGTCGCTTGCACAACTTTCCACTATCTTGATTGCTAGAACACACATGTTGTTGGGAGCATCAAATTCCGAGATTGGGATCCAGTCTGCACCTGGGCATGCCAAATGGGTCAGTCCATTTTCTAAAGAGAACAATTAACTAATGGACACAGTCTCAACTTGCATAGTTGCTGGTTAATTATTCAAAGCATGTTTCATGAAACCCAGTGCCATTTCTCAGCATCTTTTTTCTTCCATGTTTTTAATTGACCTGGGAGTTACGACCTCTCTGCTTGAAAGGGTCTTGTAGCATGTTTATAATCAGATATCTTTGTCTGGAGAATTAAATTCCACTAGAAGGGAGGTGGGGCTAGAAAGGAGAGGCTCGGATCCTACAACTTTTTCTAAAAGTTTTAAAATCCTTTTGAGAGTATTTGCCATTATATACATAAAGTTATTTTTGCCAAATAATTTATTTGCTTGAGAAATTCAAAGCGCTTTGTATAAAAGAGCTCTCTGGCTCCTGGTGTTGATGGGAATCATGTTTATTGGGGGCGGTATGACAGTGGCTCAGCAGGCAGAATTCTCGCCTGCTATGCTGGAGACCCGGGTTTGATTCTTGGTGCCTGCCCATGGCAAAAAAAAAAAAAAACCAAAAACAAATGTTTTATTGAGCTAGGAGGGTACCAGATGCTTTCACGGATCATCTGCACTCTTCATGACAGCTGAATGGGGTAGGAACCATTATCGGCATTTATATAGTTGAGGAACCTGAGGCCCAGACAGAGAAATGAGTGTGCCCAAGATCTTACACTGGTTAAGTGGTAGAGCTGAATTTTTATTTTTTTAGTTTGTCTGATTCCAGAGTCCTTGCACTTTTGTGTAGATAAATGCACATTGGCCACCGCTCCCCTTCCTGCTTTCATTACAGACATCACTTGTTGATAACTGATTTATTCTCCTGCCTTATGCCATGTTGCTGCCCATGAAGATTCTGCCTGGTGCTCTGGTGGGAAATCATCTCACCCCTTAAATGAGAGGTAATGAGAGCAAAGAGATTCTAGAGTTGCCTGGTCTGGGGAGGCTCTGGTACAGCTCCTGGTGGGCTTTTGAGAGGCCAGTGTGGCCACTCTCTGCTGTTGACCCAGACGTGCCCCTCCCACCCCTGGCCTTCTCCCTGTGCCCACTCTTTCTCTGCGCAGCCTAGAAAGAGAGAGCTGAAGCATTCCCTTTGGAATAAACCACTGACATGGTAGAAAAACAAGAACTCATGATTTTAAATCCTATCTGTTTAGCTGGTATCCTGGTTTGGGTTTCCCCCAAAGCAGATTCTTAGACAAGAAATCGGATTCAAGGAGGGGGTGATCCCAAGAAGTACAAGAGAGAGAATGAGGTAAATGAAAAAGAGCAGGAGGGAAAAACTGGTAAAAGGTACATCCGTGAGCAGGTGCTGGTTTGAGCACCTGAGGCTCACCCTTGTGGGACTCTCTGTGAGGCCGTGTGGGATACACATCTCCCTTGTCCCGCAGGAGGGCAGAGCGAGGCCCCGCTGGGCGAGGTTGCTCCCATCCCTCCCGTCCCCCCAGAATTAAATCTCCCACGTTGAGCCTCCTCTTTTCCTTCTGTGCTGGTCACCCTTTCGATGGTGGTAGGGAATGCCCTCAGGCAGAGAAGCCGAGATGCAGGCATTGAGCTGGGAAGTGATCAGCAGGGAACTGGGGCAGGGCTGCGGGGGGGACTCGCGGGGGAGGAAGGGGGCACGGGGCGGGCCTTCGACAGCACCACTGCAGCTGGTCTGCGCCAGGCGCTTTTCCCAGACGGTGGGGACAGAGTTCATCTTATCTCACTTTAAAAAAATCACCCAGATCAGATTCTTTCTATTCTGAACACCTAATGCTGTGTGATGTATAGACCCCAAAAGGCCTTTCTCCGTGGCCAGGCTGCATTCTTGGTGGTTGCAGACTCGCTGTGCAGGTTTGAAATTTATGGCGGTGGTTGATTCCATCAAAGAAAACACAGAGCGCTGTGTGTAGCTCCTAATAAATTCCTTGTTATCTTTTACAACCATCTCGGGCAGGCGTTGTTCTGCTCAGCACAGGGGACCACGCCGGCCAGAGCGAATGTTACCCCAGACACGCACATGTTGAAGACTAAAGAGGTGGGGGGGGGGGCCTCAATAACCAGCTTTGAAGCGGAACCAGGCAGTATTTCAACGGTGAAAAGGGCAATTATGGGGCAGTTCGAACCCAGTGACCTTTACATGGGGGAGACTCTTAGCTTCGGGGGCGGGGAGGTCCCAGCAGTTCCTGGTAGCAAAGTCTTTGCAACCAAAGCTTGGAGCAAGAAGAGAAAGCAGTGCTAATAATATACTGGTGGTAATAGGTGCTAATTAACCCTGATGGCTGATTTTAATCTTTGCCGTCATCTGTTGAAATCGGCCAACTGACAGAGCGGTTTTGTTTCATCTTTTCCAATAAGTGGAGATCAGAACTATCTTCTTTCCTTTTTCCACCTCTGTCCTCTTGTAGCTTAAAGAAGGGGTGGGGGGAAAGCCTTAAATTGGAATGAAGGCATCTTCTGGAGTTGTCCTGGTACTTTCGTTGTGTGTGGTTTCACCTCCCTGGATTCTGGGAACTGGGCAGAGAACAACTCCGCAGATCTTTCCCCAGGCCTGGAGAGGACTCCACCCATATCCATTCATTCATCCAGTGATTTTTTATTGCTCTCCCACCATAAACTTCTTTGGATCCCCCTTAGAGCCTCCAGTTGGGGAGCCACATGCATTTAAAAAATGAACATGTTGATAGCCCTGCCTTAAATTCCAAAGGGAGTCACAAAAGAGGTGGTGCTGCATTTTGCAATCTCACCGGAGGAGCTGTCTGTGCCCTTAAATTTATATAATTACGCAATAGGTACTTTGCCTCTTGGAGGGAAGCAAGGTCATGTGGAAACGTCTGGAGTCGTTCCTGGATGCTCCGTGTCTTCCCACGGGATTAGGCAATAGTGCCGGGCCTCCCAGAGCCCCAGGCGGCAGGAGAATGGAATCGTTTACAGGAGTCACCCAAGCATGGGCCGGCGCTGGTGGTCTG
The DNA here is from genome assembly GCA_004026745.1 of Myrmecophaga tridactyla. NCBI lineage: Eukaryota > Metazoa > Chordata > Mammalia > Pilosa > Myrmecophagidae > Myrmecophaga > Myrmecophaga tridactyla. The sequence continues at coordinate 187 of PVIY010011983.1, read as the reverse complement.
TGGGCTGGTTGCCCTTTCCTGGAGGAGTGGGTGGAGGAGGGGGGCACACCTAAAGCCTTACATTCCCTGGGGGCCTGTTGGGGTTGATGAGACCCAAGTCAGGCCCTGGAAGTCTCAGCCCGTGACCGACCTGTTAAGGGTAAATGGCCTGCCGCTGTCAGTTGTAGGAGGAAGTCATTTTAACGTG
>PVIY010011982.1:0-63519 GCA_004026745.1 Myrmecophaga tridactyla | reverse complement strand
AAAATAGGACTGTAAAACTATGAACTTTAATGTAAAATATGGACTATATTAGTTAATAATGTAATTATAATAATAGTGCTTCATAAATTGAAACAAAGGTACCACACTAATGTGAAGTGCTAATAACAGAGAAAACCTTGTGTGTTTGTGTGTGGGGGGGGTATAGGCAGGCGGTATTTCCTTAATGATTTTTCCATATATTTATAAATTCTCCAATTAAAAATACATTAAAAAGATTGTGTATCAAATTTTTAAAAAACAAAGATAAAACCACCTGTTATATTGCAGTTCTAAGGGAGTGATGTCTGTTTATAACACAGCATAAGTGATGAATCATGAAATATCTGATCATCATTTTGAAAATATTATTTCATGGTTCATTTATTTATAAAGTTGTGAATTTTTAAAAGAATGAAAATAAACACAATCTTAAAGAAACCAAACAAATGTAAGGCCAAGACTCATAGTTCTATTAAGGTAGTCTGCGTATACTGAATGAAATTTACTTTAGTATACAGTCTTCTTAATTATCAGTTGTAATAAAATGTAAAAAAGGTAAAAGTAACGCTCAGATTATAGTTGTCTAAAGATCATTTATAGTGAGAAATTCTTATGTAATATTTATGGGAGAATAAATTTATAAGATATTTTTGAAAGTCAATTTAACAATAGATTTCAACATCTTAAGCATATTTGGATCATTTGATACCTGCTCAATTTGTTTCTGCAAACATGTCCTCTGAAACAATTGACATCCAAAAACTTGGATGCTTCCTTTCAACCTTCTTTACTAATGTAAAAAATTGAAAGCAGCAATCCACAAGTGAATGCTTTCAACTGTAAAAATATGTAAATATTTACATATTTACAATATATAAGCTTTTAAATTTATAGTATAACCAAAAATACAAGTCTAAATAGATATTTAACATGGCTATATAACAGGATTGTTAATAACATATAACAATGTTCAAAACACAATATTGTAAAAAGGTGAAAAATATAGTGTTCAATAAAAGTAAAATTACCATATTGTATGCTGAGTATGGTCAGAAGTAAATTAAATCTGGATACATAATAATAAAATGTTAAGAATGGATGGCTTTGTTTGGTTAAATTACATGAGAATTTTATTTACTTCTATGTAAGATATGAATTTTCTGTAATGATCAATTATTTTAATAAGGAAAATATTACTTTAAATCTGGTTACATTTTGGTAAGAACGTAGTATTTCATTCCCCTTGATGTCTACTATAAACTTTCATGTCATTGATAGTCAGCGATATTATGGGAAGTTATTACTGACTCACAGTTTGTAATTAATAAGTGGAGGTGACAATAAAAATACATTACCTAGGAAGCTAAGGATACTGATTGAATGCAATAAATATTTTCTAAAAATTTCCCATACAAAGTTTTCTCAATATAATTAAAATATTCAGAGCAATCAGGAAAATGACATAATCCGAGAGACATTGTCTTCTATTTAATCTGTCTGATAAATGCCATTGGGATAATAATTCTAAATTATGAGTAATCCCATTATTAAGAATCAATTTCAAGTAATAGTATATCCCTTCAGAGAATAGTTAAATAAAAACCAACTACTCATGAAGTTAATTGTTCAAGAAGTTCATAGGTGACACAACACTCAGACCCAGAATAATCTGGAAATATGTAGTGGTTTTGTAAAATGAGAAATTCAACTCAATCTTAAATGAATAAAACTATGCATATAAGTATTCTGAGATGCTGGCTATTAGAATGAATAGATATCAGGAACAGAAATTCTAGGAGGTAGAAAGAATCCCAGGAAGTGTCAAAGCAATTATGCAGTATACACCCATATATTTTCTGGCTGGATCAAAGATTTCATACTGCTGAACCAAGAGATATTATACTGAGTAAGTTGGGTGGGTTAGGTCTTGTGAATTTTGGATGACCAAATGGAGAAGTTTTCATTCATTCACCATGTGTTCATTTTTAGTATCTGCTATATACCAGCAGTATTCTAGGCAAATAAAATATACCAGCGTATGAAAGACGGAAAGATTCCTGTCCTCGTGGAGCATATGTTCTATTAGGAACTCTAAAAAATAGCATTCACAATTAGGAAACAGGCATTATATATGAAAGTGATAAGAATTGTGCAAAAATTAAAGCAAAAAAAGATATATTGTAGTTGTCAAAGTTAGGCAAAAAGTGAAGGAGGGGTAGGTTGCAGTATTACCTAAAGTAGTCATTATCCTAATTGAGAAGGTGGTATCTGAGGGAAGACTTTAAAGAGTTGTGAGTGAGCCATGTAGATATCTGGGGGGAGACTACCCTAGTGTATAGAAATGATAAAACCTAAGGCCTTAAAGTAGGAACACTACCAGGCTTGAGAAGGAACTTCAAAGCCAGGGTGGATAAAGCAGAGTGAGTGAGAGGAAAACAAAGAAGAGATCATATAGGTCTCGAAGGATAAGAAATGGGGTACTTTGAAAGAGTTGTGAACAATGAAATAATTGGACTAAAGTACTAAAAGAAACCTTCTGGCTGCTATTTTGAAAACAGCCAGTAAAGTAACAAAAAGTAGAAACATTATGATCTGTTGGGAGTAACTACTCATAGATGATGGCAATGCAGACCAGAAAGTAGCAGTGATGAAAAATTACTGGATTCTTAATGTGTTTTGAAGCTATACCTAATACCATCTGGGTTGGAAGTGGAATGTGAGGGTAAAGGAGAAGCCAATAGTGCAAGCCAATAGTGTAAGGCATATAGTTTGAGTAACTGGAAGGAGTTGCCATCACTAGAGATGAGGAAGACTTCAGGAATATAAAATTTGTGGATCAAGATCAAGACTTCAGTTTTGGTTTGTTTACTTGACAATCAAAATGAGATCTTGAATAAGGAGTTGGATATATGTTTAGCAAATAAGAGTAGGATGGAGATGTAAATGTAAATTTAGAAGACTTTAGCATATAGTTGTTAGTTAAACCCAAGGAGCGGATGATGGAAGAGAGAATGAAAGGAGATAAAGAAGAAAAAATGCACAAGGCAAAATATTGGGAAAAGTCTCTGTTTGAAGGATTGAGAGAAGAGGAGGAATTAACATGGACAAATGAAAAGAAATTTCTGGTGAATAAGAAGAAAACCAAGAACAGAAAAGTATCTTGGAAATGAATTAAAGAAATCCTTTCCATGAGTGGAAAGTGATAATATGTAGCAAATGCTGAGAAGTCAAGTTTGATGAAACTGAGAAATTACTTTGAAGTTAGCTTTGTGGAACTTAGTGCTCATCACGGGAAGATAAGTCAGATGGAGTTAAGAGGAGAAAATCCAGCCTAGAGTAGGTGTATGAACATATTCATCAATCTATTCCATCTAAATTAAGGGACTAGTTGAATAGTCCGGGCCACTGACCAGAGGTGAATACTAAATACTAGAATACTAAAACATAGTAACTACATTCTGAGACACAAGTCTTAGAACATTTTAATTCTTTAACATTAGAGCCTCCTATTATGTACATTTAAGTGTAGTCTATCTCTGCAACCCTCCATTGAACAATCTAAGTGCCCTCACTTATATGTCTCATTTATTATTATTATTTTTTTGGGGGGGGTTGCATTGTCCAGGAATTGAATGCGGGTCTCTGTGCATAGAAGGCATGCATTCTACCACTGAACCACCTTTGAACCCTGTCTCATTTATTATTAATAGGCCTGATTTGGGATTCATATTGTGTGCAACGTGTTCAAATAACTTTGTTGATGATAAATCCAAGAAAATAAACATCTTCCTCATATTGTTAATTTGCACTTGTAAGCATTATAAGAACACAATTTCAACAATTCCCCTCCCCCCATGAAGGGTATTTAATCACTGTGGTTATCTTGCCTTGGTTCAGAAGTCAATATTTGTTTATACATATTAAAGGTATTTTATTTTCCATCTGTTGCAAAGTATTTCTTCATCCTGTAAGACTTTGAAACTGTTTTGTCATCAACCTATTCTATCCAATATAAGAACAATTGAAAAGTCTTAGCCCACTAACTAGAGGCCATTAGTGTAAAGAACAGTTAAATTATTATCTTCAGTTCTTGCCATTACTCAATTATCTTATAGCAAATCAGGTATAGAGAGGTTATCAAACTTGATCAGGATCAGCTTGGGGTTTACTAAAAATATAGCCGCTTCCCCATTCTACACCACATTGATTCAAAATCTTAAGTGGTACTTTCTGGGTATTTGTGTTGTTAGTCACTCCCTACTTGATTCTGAAGCATATCAACTTGCATAGCTAACAAGGAACAACCTTAAATATTGCAACAAATCTATCTATAGTTACCTTGAGATTTAGATTTCTTTAAATTCAACCATTTTACAGTATCTATAGGGAAATTACAAATGTGCTACATAAATTTGAGTCTTATCCAAAGGCAGAATGGTGGCCATCCAGAGACTTCCATGTCTTAATCACAGAACCTTAAATCACAGTTTTAGTATTGTGTCTAACTAACTTATGTTAGATTATATAGCAAAGCATAATTAGGGTGTAGTGGGGATAAACTAACTATCAGATTCTTTAAAATAGAGAGATTATCCTGGAGTATATAGGTGGGTACTATGTAATCACAAAGGTCTTTAGAAATAGAAAAGGGGGGAAGAAAGAGAGAGTGACATGGAGATGTTACTCTGGAAAGGTGGTCAAAGACATTGAATGCTATTGACTTTGAAAATAGAGGAAGATTATCATGAACCAAAGAAGGTGGGTGCCTCTAGAAAAGGAAAAGGCAATTGTGCTGGTTTGAAAGTATTATTTATCCCAGCAAAACCAAGTTTTAATTCTGATTCAGTCTTGCAGGTCTGAAACTTTTGATTAGATTATCTCAGCGGTGATGAGGTGTGCACAATTGTGGGTGTGACCTTTTGAGTAGATGAAGATGTAACTCCATCCATTCAAAGTGGGTCTTAATTCATTTGTTGCAGTCCTTTAAAAGGGGAAACATTTTGGAGAAACCTCAGCTGCAGATACAGACACAGACTTTTGGAAGAGCCAATGTAGATGTTTGGCGATTGGGACAGAAATAGTACAGGTGCTAAAAAAAGACTCACAGAAATAGCCAGAACCTGAAGAGAAGTCTCCAGCCCTGGAAGTTGATAAGCTAAGAGATGAAACCCAGAGCTTTGTCCTGGAGCAACAAAATGAATGCTTATCTTAAAGAAGAAACCACTGGGATCAGAAGCTGTAAGCAATGGAACCAGGAACAAGGACCAGCAGATGCCAGCCATGTGCCTTCCCAGATGACTGAGGTATTCCAGACAGCATTAGCCTTTCTTGAGTGAAGGTAACCTCTTATTTGTGCATTAACTTGGACATTTTCATGGCCTTAGAGCTGTAAACTTGCCTAATTAAATTCCCATTTAAAAGTGATTCCATTGCCAGCAACATTAGCAAACTAATACACCAATGAAATGGATTCTCCCAGAGCCTCCAAAAAGAAACACAACCCTGGTGACACTTTGATTTTAGGCCAGTGAGACCCATGTTGAACTTGCAACCTACAGAACTGTAAATTAACAAATTCATGTTGTTCTAAGACACTAAATTTGTGGTAATTTGTTAAAGCAGAATACAAACTAATATAGTTATATTGATGCTGGATATATGATGTGCTCTTTGGAGTTAGAAATTATATGATCTTGAGAGACAGAAAGAATTAGGAGTCACTGTGTCCATCTTTTCACAAAGTACAAGATTTTATCTCTCCATAATTAGATTTGTAGATTTCATAATCAAATCTGATAAAGTTCATGGTGTTTAGAGTATAATATGAGAGGACATATATTCCATTAAGAAATGCAATGAAATAAAAAAATCTCATTATTGATAGAGAAACAAATAAAAACATGATACGTTCTTCCAAAGAAAGAGGAATGATTTCCAAATAGATGGATTATGAAAAAAGAGAAAAACATAGAGGAGATATTTGCATTTAAGATGCCATTAAAAAGAGTGTAGTATTGTGAAATTTAGAAGTGAGATGAAATATGTCTCAGTAAAGCATGAGAAAAGTAAAAGGGTTAGAAAAATTGGAAGTAATAGAAGACTTGACTCTCAGGTTTATGGATTCCCATGTTTGCATATCTTTTTTCACATATTCATCCAGATAATTTAATCTGTTCTGTACTATATGCCTTGTACTATATCCCAGTATATTCATACATCACATTACATACATTTGAAACTATGTATAAAAGCTCACACTTCTTTTGTGAAGCTTTGAATATATTGCAACCACCGTTATATGTATAGGTATTCTTTAAGAAATTTGACAGTGTTGATATTTTTCTTAATAATTTTCTTGATATTTATCCAGACTAGTTTATATTCCTTCTATTGCATTCTTTGAAGTAAAAAGTTTTATAATTTGTTAAAATTTTTTATCAGTCTTAAAATTTCAGTGGAAATTCTTCTTTGCTTCATTTTGTACATATTCTATCATATATATATATCTTTATAGAATTGATAGCTAGATAGCTAATTTCTACTGTGACATAGAATAGTATCTTTCAAAGGAAAAGCACTGTGCAAGTGTTAACAATAAAGCCTAAAGCAATATAAATTAGAGTGCTAATAGATATTGCCCCACAACTCTATGTCTCTGACAATAAACCAATGCCAGAAAACTCTTTTGCTCTAAATTTCTTATTAGATCCTCACAATAAATTCCAGTTTAAAGGTATCATCAGTTGAGTTTTCTTTTACACACAGCTGAAAGCATTCTTAATATATGCCTTCTATATTCACATTTGGGTTTATTTCCTTTTGCTATTTGTTATGTCATCATCACCAATATGGCTGAGCCTTTTCTGGCAATATTGCCTGAGAAGATGCTGACCTTGCCTAAATCCCTGCCTCATTTTCCTTCATCCAGATAGCAAGACAATAAAGAGGTCAAGAAGAGGTTGAGGCACCTGTCAAATCAAGATAAAATTTCTGAGAAATTTTAGAAAAATTTGAGTAATATGACAAATAAGTTTAAATGAAGCCAAGGGCCTCTTCTTTGCATAAGACTAACTATGTAGCAAACCTCTGGGGAAAAAAAGTGTCCCCCAAAAAGAGAGAATGCAAAGTGAGCAAAATAAAAAAATGAATAATAAAGTATCGACAAAACAAATACTTCAGAAGAAAATAATATAATGGACATTTATAAGACACTGTAGTTGAAAAGCAAGATGAAATTAATATATTTCTGGAAAAAAATATAATGCCAAGATAGACCCAGAAAGAAGTAAGAATACATATAGAAATTGAAGTCATGATTGCAGAACATTACTCTCCATTCAACTAATACACAAATAAACAACACACACATACACAAAGATACATCATATATTCACACATATAGCGCCCTGAATTGTTTTGCAGGCAATTTTTGAAAAATTATTAAAGAATTACTGTTTTATAAATGAGGCAAAGATGATTCCTATGCATTGGATGTGTGTATCTGTCTTTTACTTCTTTTCACCAGTCTAGGCCCATTAGCCTATTTCCCATGGGTGGCAAACTCAAATTCTTACATATCCAGTTTTTGAAAATATACCCCAGAAAAGCATTTTTAGCCATTTACATCCTATCTGCTTTGTGTAGCCTGGGAAAATGCCATAGCTAAAATGTATCCTGTGGCTATAAATACCCCAAGCCACAAGCCACTTCTGCCTCCATTTATTCCTCTACTAACAGCTTCTATCATTATATAAATCCATATCTACATATTTGTTTGTTTTTTGGTTTGGTTTTTATTTGTTTTATTTTATATTTTACTTTTTGGCATTAAAAAAAGCTCTTCAATCTTCCTGGAACTGTAGTTTGTTGTCTGTCATAAATTCAGAGTTCATCATTATTAACTAGGACATTTAGTTTGCTCTATTCTCTCTTCCGCTTTGTTAACCCAATTACAAATATCTACACCTTTGGAAATTGACCCACATTCTTAAAGTTCCCTCTGCTTGTTTTTCACATCCTTTCTTCTTTGTAAATTCCAGTCTGGGGAGTTTACATTGGTCTATTTTCAAGTTGACTGATTCTATCCTCAACTATGTTGAATTTACTGATGAGTCCATTAAACATATTCCTCATTTCTGTTACTGTTTTTATTTTTTTTATTTTTAGCCTTTCATTTTAATAATTTCTTACCATTTCTAGCTTCCATTAGCTATCTGTTCTTGTATGTTGTCTATGTTTCTCCTTAGCATATTAATCATAGTTTAAAAACTCATAAATAAATAATGCCTGATTCTTCAAACATCCATATCAGATCTGAGTATGTTTCCGATGCATGCTTTATCATTTTGGACTCTGTTTTTTACCTTACCTTTTGGCATTCTTTGTAAGTTTTTGTTGAAAGTGGACTATATTGCATCAGGTAATAAGAACTGAAGTAAATAGATTTTTAGTATAAGGATTTATGTTAATCTGCTGAGGAGTTGTGGTTTAATATTTGTTGCAGCTATAGGTACCAGAGATTTCAAAGTTCTTTTTTTTTATCTCCCCTTCTGACTTGCGGGCCGTCTTTATGTACTCCTTTTCAGAGAGAGTCTCTGACTTGCATCTGTTTTAGTTTTAATCCACTATCATTTTATTGGAGTTCTATTTATGTTGTGATAAATGTAGAGGAGGGAGAACATTTCATCATCTTTCAATTAAATCTGTTTGTGTGTGTGCGTGTGTGTGTGTGTGTGTGTGTGTGTGTTGGGGGCTGTTTCAGGACTTTGACTTTTTCAAGTGTTTCTGACCCTCCTCCATTCTCTCTGCTCCAGATTTTCTTCCCTGATTGAGGCGTTTCCAATCAAATTCCGTAAACCCTGTTCCATGTTGGCTTTGTTTTTCCCCCTCATTCAGGTGAGAGAGTAAGGATTGAGGGAGATAAAATGGGAAGGGATTCCTTTTTTTCTAACTGAGGTAAGGTTTCAGAAATATGTTCAGAGAGTCTTTTTTTTTTTTTTCTGGAGAACAGGCTTTTGTTGTGCAGAAACATTGTGTCTTGGTTCACAAAGGTTACTTTTCCTTTCTACTAGATAGGATAGTTAGGGGATCTTTCATAAATCTTCTTTGTGAGAATCTGATGGGTTCCTAGGAGGGAAGCCCCATAAAATTTCCCCTCCGTCCCCAAGTCTGCACCGCTCAGAAGTTTCTCACTTTTGCAAATCATCAAATACCCAATTTCATTGTTCTTAACATTTTATGGCTCCAGCAGTTGCAGCTCCAGGTAAGCAGATGCAGTTGGCTATAGCTCTGGATGTGCCTGTCACTCCAGATTGCAGGTGGCAGTTTGTCCTATGACCTCAGTTCATTGGTGGATGCAAGAAAAGTCATTGATTTTCAATTTTTCAACTTTTTTGGCTGTTGCTGTAAGAGTAGGACTGATGACTTCCAAGCTTTTTACACTTTGGAGCTGAAATCCGGTGTCAGAAAAGCTCCCTTTAACTGTGGCTCGAAATCCCCAAACCACAAAATAAAGGCTAGGCTGACAAAATAAAATGCATAAATCTTCTACATGGGATAAAAGGATTAAAGCAAGTAACAGAATCAAAATACGAACAACTGAGAAAATTATAGCCTATATCATATACAAATCTCATTAATATAAATAAGAGTTTCTGAAAACAAATTAGAAAATAAACAATAATTTTATAGGATAATGTCAAAGTTTATGAACAAGTGGCAGGTCAAAAATATAAATTACTCTGAAAAGTGTAAAAAGATATTAAATTACATTCATACTAAATAAATGCAAATTAAATCAAAACAAAAATGGAAAGTTGCCTAAGAATGTATGTATATACCTCTACTTTCTACTAGGTATGAAAAGAGAGGATAGTATATTCTTATTCCTTTGGACATACATAAAATGTGAAGTTGGGTATATATAAAATTAAGCTAGTTGATTTGCTAAAAATACAACAAAGAAAGATGAGTGCTCTATCAATTTTAAAATGTTGCAAAATTCTAGCCATAAGATGAAGATGGTATTAAGGTGTGCTGGTTTGAAATGATGTATGTACCCTAGAAAAGCCATGTTTTAATCCTGATCCCATTTTGTAAAGACAGCGTTTCTTCTAATTCCTATTCAGTATTGTGTATTTGAAACTGTAATTAGATCATCTCTCTGGAGATTTAATCAAGAGTGGTTGTTAACCTGAATTAAGTGGAGGCATGTCTCCACCCATTTGGGTGGGTCTTGATTAGTTTCTGGAGTCCTATAAAAAGAGGAAACATTTTGGAGAATGAGAGAGATTCGGAGAGAGCAGAGAATGCCGTAACATCACAAAGCAGAGTCCACCAGCCAGCGACCTTTGGAGATGAAGAAGGAAAACGTGTCCTGGGGAGCTTCATGAAACAGGAAGGCAGGAGAGAAAGCTAGCAGATGATGCCGTGTTTGCCATGTACATTTCCAGCCGAGAGAGAAACCCTGACTGTGTTCACCATGTGCCTTCTCACTTGAGAGAGAGAGACCCTGAACTTCATTGGCCTTCTTGAACCAAGGTATCTTTCCCTGGATGCCTTTGATTGGACATTTCTATAGACTTGCTATAATTGGGACATTATCTTGGTCTTAGAATTGTAAACTAGCAATTTACAAAATTCCCCCTTTAAAAAAGCCATTCCGTTCCTGTATATTGCATTCCAGCAGCTAGCAAACTAGGACATAAGGTAAAAGAGAGAAAACAGAAAAAATTAAATAGAACATTTTAAAACAGATAATGTATATATGAAATATTCATATATAGAAGAGGTAACATGATAAATCAGCAACATAAGGATGATTCTTTCATCGATAATTTTGGGATTTTTTTTCAAAATGGGGAAAAATAAAACATAACTTACATCATGACTTCTGAAAAAGTATTTTACAAATAGGAAAAATGAAATACAAAGCTAAAATATTAATAATAGTATATAGTAGAGTATCAGTATGACCTTGAATGGGAGCAAGATGTTATGAATAAGAATCCTAAAACACAAGTCAGAAAGTTAAAAATTGCGTTTTTTTTTTCCTGATAGTTGAAGGTTGGAGGCAATTTAAATATCTACCCATAGGGGAAGCAATAAGGAAATTCTGATAAATGTATATATATCAAATATTTGATAGTAGCAACTAAACAGTGGCATATATAGCCACCTGGGGAGATACTAAAAACATAGTGATGAATGAAAAATGTAAGAATCAATTTGAAATCTATAGCACAGCATAATTCATATAAAGTTTAAACATATATGAAATATATATTTCATATATAAACATATATGAAATATACCATGTATTTTCCAGAGGTACAAATGAATCCAGGCACACCAACTGCATTAGAATGAGGGCTCACAGGTGAGAGAGGTAATGAAAGATGAAATTGGGGTGTGGTAAAAATAAAATATTTTCCATAAAATAAATTAAAGTTTACTGGCAAATGGTTCAAATGTTCCAGAAACAGAAATGTTTGATTATCTACTCGCTGTCCCTGTTGTACAGGAAAGAAAAGAAAATCTTACCTATTCTTGAGTCTACCTTAAAATATCTCAGTGTTGACAGGGTAGAAATTAATCTCATTCTTTTTGCTTTCATAACCCTTTGTTTATATCACTTCATGGTACTTGCTGCATTATGAATTATAATGTAGTTATTTGTTCATGTCTCCATTCTCCACTGGATGGTAAATCTCTTGGAATCTTAGGTCTAAAGGAGATCAAGGTAACTGTGATCTTTATATTCCTGTGATGTTAAATTAGCTGGGTATCTGGTTTAGTACAGCCTCTCAACAAATATTGTCAAAGAATGAACATTTATAACATCATAGTTCTTGATATTTTCAAATAAAAATAGATAATTGAGCTCATATTATTTGGTTCTTTGTTACTTCACACTCAAAAAAATTACTTTATTTCTTCTGTCCTTCTTTAACACAAACTTTGGAAACAGATGGTTTCAATATATCAGGCTCAAATAATTTTAAGCCATACTGCTAAACATGCTCAGTCTGGGATGCCTGCCTGGTAGGGGAATGAAAGGAAGGCATCTCTAAGGTGTATTACCCTAAAATACAAGCAAATGTCTCTGAGTTAATCATCTGGAATGCAAGCAAATGTTTACTCTTTGGGTGAGGTTGGTTTCATATTTCTGAATATAAAAAAAAGTTATTTTTGTGCAGTGATTCTCTAGGCATTTATAAAACAAAATATGTTATTTGGAAACATAATTTCATTGCAAGTTAAACTTTCCTTTAGGAATGACAGTGAAGAAAGTGCAGCCATAGACCTATGTTAATTTGTGTCACTTCCTTCACTCCAGACTCCATTTCATTTTACTAGGGAAAGGGATTTTAGGACCTTACAATACCAAGATTCATTTAAAAGCTTGTTTAAAATTTTTGTTCAATTTCTTTCTTGCTACCTGAAATATTGAGCTTGACCTTATGTGGGTAGTTGAGAACTTAAATGAGAACCCATGGACATATGCGTGAGACTCTTACCCTGAACCAGGCTTTACCACCTGACTCCTATATGCTGACCTTTAACAGAGTTCCACTTTTGTCCTGAGTATGCACAGATAATGCAAAACCTGGGCAGTTCATCTCTGTTGACATTTATAGCCATCAGGAAATGTGTCATTTCAGAATTTTTGAGTATGACTTGATCTGCTATCCTTCCCACAAACACAGGCATTAATTTTGAAGTAGGCCCAGACAAAGTAATACTTGATTGGAAAGGAAATACTAGTGAATTAGAGGTTATTAGGACAAGTTCATATTTCTACATGAGTTTTGTGTTGAAATTTTGCCTGAGATGTGAACCTGAGTAACAGAAAGGGTAATCTCCTATAAAGCCATATATGATGCTATATAGTACAACAGAAAGTTAGAGGGAAGAAAAAGAAAAAAAAAATGAAAATTTTCCTTAAGTAGCTTCATGCCATTATCTAAAAGAATATGATATACATCTATTACCATTGTGGTGCAATAGAAGATTGAGAAAAGAATTCTATACTACAATGGAAAGTTCTATACTACAATAGAAACTGTCTGGTAATAGGACACTTTCAGGACATGGAAAAATCTCTGAAAGTTAAAAGGCTGTTGCCAGTATGAAAAAAAATTCCCATAATTGCTAAATTTAACAGTATTTTTGCCATGAGATTATTTGTTCGATCCTGATATTTTACTTGGCGTATTTATATCAATGTTCCAAATGTCAAAAGATCAAGAGTTAGAATGGCAAGCATAAGTTATTTGTTATTTTTTGAAAGACAAGGGTTGAAGTTTAATAGTTTTCAAGACTCTTGGATTTGTACATGCACACACATATTTATACTATACAGGTAGAAAGATATAGGAATAGATATAGATGTATCCTTTGATATATATATATGTATATCAATGTATAATTTATATTAATTATTATTATCTATAATTACTTACATATTATTAATTTTATGCAGTCTATCTAAATATCTCTATATTCTTTCTCTCAGTATGATATATACAACAGAGACTTATATAACTTTATCTGTTGATATGTAAATCTTTAATTTATTAAATAAACAGTTAAAGTGTTCAGTTTGCATCCAAAATTAAGGTTTGATGCTTTTAAATGTTGGTGGATTATGTGTAATAGTATTTCATATATTTGCTTATAGTTTCAACTATAATTGCCAGTATTATTTTGTTCTATACATGAGCTATTCTTTCATTAAGTAATTTTAATTGGAATCATAACTGTTTGGGAGACTAAGATGCTAGATCAGTGAGTTATCACCACCACTAAAGATATAAGATAAAATGCTTTCCATACCAGTTGTTGGAGATGTATAGTATACCACTTATTAAATACTCACTCTTGAGGCTAGAAATTATACTCTGGTTTAAATTTTGTTCTTATTTCTATCATTCGACACTACTAGAGACAATCATTTATCATTAATGATCCTGTCCTGTTATGTGCTATCTAAATTTAACCCCAAATCAATAAGATCAGGGACCATGTGTTTCCTCTCTTTGCTTTTTGTCAACCCTGAGCACAATGCTTTGTAAAGGAAAAGTGATAGGTTTATTAGCGAACTTTTTTTCTCAATTTTCTATTGCACCACAATGGTAAAGATATTAAATTAACTTGTAAATTACCTAATGCTTTGAGCTATAAGTGGTCATTCTTATAAAGAAGATGTTAAATCTACAAGAGCCAATAAATGTCCACCAGAGTCAGTGGATTTCCCTATATTTAATCAAATACCATTTAAATCTATGATTGGCACTTTCATCAAATCTAAAATTAGAAAGGTACTTCCTATACTTTGTGAATTAATAGAAGAAGAGGTAGAACTGACACAACAAATGGGCATAGATTCATTTCTTCAATTTGCAAACATTTGTTTAGAGCTTACTGGGTGAGAAGTGCTGTGTTGACCCCTGTGACTACGACAAACACTCCAGAGTTTTCAAATCCAGTGATAGTCAAGAAAATAGTCACTGCAATAAATGAGGTCATAGCCTAATAACAGGGTATTTGGGAAAACCAATGCTTGCGGTACATTTATGGGGGTTAAAATAGCCAATATTCCTGGATCTACGTCTGTGTGTTTATGGGTGCGTGTGGGTGTGTGTTTTGTGGTGGTAAAGAGTAAATATCAAGGGACAAGGCAGAAAAGGTGTGGGGATGAGTATGGCTGAGAACTTGGTGTTTCTCAAAAATTACATATAGGCTTTTGAGGGGATAATTCTGCATTTTTTATGGCACTGCGCTATGCATTATAGCATGGTTACCGTCCTTGACTTCTGGATAGTAAATGTCATTATCACCCCTAGACATTGTGGCATGCAAAATACGCCGAACCATTTCCAAATCCACTCCAGGAAATGGTACTATTTACAGTTGATATTTACAGGCATGTTCTTGTTGTTAATATTATCTTGAGGACAATGGAGATAAATTGATAGCTTCAATTGAGGAAGACATCATACTAACAATTAAGGAAAGCTCATAGTGGCTACATTATGTAGAACTGATTATAGAGGGTACTTTTTGTGGCAAGCATACCATTTATGAGACTGATCTTAATTCATATGGAATCCATACTACTTAATTCATATGTAATATGGAAATGGTAGATGTTGAGAAATTCCAAACTCCTAAGGAGGTAGTGTCAACAAGTTATGATGGTCGATGTATTTCTAACTGAAATAGAATTAAGGATGATCAAGGTCCCTGGGTTGGACGACAAGATAAAGAGAGATAAAGAGAAGAGTCTTTTACAAATTAAGAAAACAAATTCTGGTGAGGCAGATCTCATTAAAGTGGGACAAAATTTGCAGCGCCAACACCATTGTGGAAATGAGAATGTGACATGTCCTAACACCTATGTTTACTCTGTGATTAGAAATTGTCCTGGATTGATCAATATGACATATGTTTTTTATTAGAAATAACAATGCTTTCCAAAATCCTTTTTTTTGCTATATTTTGTTGAGTTCTTCAGTGATAATTTGTAGCTAATATGCCATCACAATAAATGTTGTGCAACGTGAGTTAATGGTATGTCATCTGAAGAGACAAAAGACAAAATAATCATTAATTCGATATCCTATAGTTTCATATACACATGCATGTGTATGTAAATAAAAAACACTGCAGTTTGACTATGTATATTATTTCCCTGATAATAATGAACTTTACATCAAAGCCTACAGCAAATACTCATGCAAAACCCAACAACATTTTGCAAGTTGCATAGAAATTGCATGGACCTACCTTCCCATTTTAGGAAAATACATTTTCAGAGGACATTTACATTTAGTACTTCTTAGTTAATACCCAAAGGGCAATGCTATCCACTGAAAAAATAGTTTATCTTTGAAAACAAAGTGACAGGAAATCAAAGAAAAATGAACTTCTTACTTAAAATACATGATCTCATTGGCAATTAAGAAAATTTAACCTAGTACAAGGTGAATATAGAAAATTCTTATAGTGTCCAAAAAAGTAAATATTACCAAAATTTATGCATAAAAGTTCACTTCAGGAATATTTGACTTCAGGATGTTATGATTTAAATTGAATAAATAAATTAATTTACATGTTTTGCATTAAGTTTTATTTTAATGATTTCTTTAAATTGCCAAGTCTATTTTTTCAGGGCATACCCAAACTCAACATGGTAGCAAAGAACACACAAATGTGCACATCTTAGGTTAGAAATCATTTCATAAATGTGATACCACCTAGAAATAGTTGCTATAGTAAGAAAATATAATTAACTTAGCTTTATGTTTAATTAGCATATGTAAGATGTAGTAGAATGTGTGATGAAATTTGGAGCCTTGTATATATTGGCTCAAATCTCAGCTTTGACATTTATTAGCTGCTAGATTTAGTGAACTTGTTTAAGTCCTCTGATTTTTAGATTCCTTGATTATAACATAGAATCATTAGAAATATCATGCAAAGCACTAGTGTTCTAGTTTGTTAGCTTCTAGAATGTAAAATGCCAGAAACAGACTGGCTTTTGTAAGGGGGGATTTATTAAGTTGCAAGTTTACAGTTCTAAGGCCATGAAAGTGACCCAATTAAAGGAAGTTTATAAAAATGTCCAAATTAAGGCACCAACAAGAGGTTACCTCACTCAAGAAAGGCTGATGAAGTTCAGGGTTTCTTTCTCAACTGAAAAGGCACATGGTGAAAATGGTGAGGTCCGCTAGCTTTCTCTCCAGGCTTCTTTCATGAAGCTCCCCTGGAGGTGTATTCCTTCTTCATCTTCAAAGGTCTCTGGCTGTGGGCTTTTGTGGTTCTTGTGACTCTGTTGCTTTCTCCAAAATGTTTCCCCTTTTAAAGGATTCCAGTAAACAAATCAAGACCCACCTGGAATGGATGGAGTCACATCTCCATCTAATCAAAGGTTAATATCCACAATTGGGTGCACCACACCTCTAAGAGATAATCTAATCAAGTCTCCAACCCAGAGTGCTGAATGAAGATTTTTAAAAAATGGCTACTTCCACAAGATGGGTCAGGATTAAAACATGGCTTTTCTAGGGTACATAATCCTTCCAAACCCGGATTGTGTACAACTACCAGGAAGTCCAAAATAGAACAGTGTGTAGATTGAAAGTGTAGACTCTGAATCTAAACTGCTGGGCTTCAATTCCCACCCCTCATGAACCTCTCTGTGTGTAATCCTTGAGAAATAAGAATAATAGTAGTTCCTAACTTGCACTACATTTTTCACTATTGTAAATTGGTATACACTGGTATACCAGATTACTGTATAAATTAAAGTATTAATTCATGTTCACAACTGAAACAGCGCCCAATATGTAGAAAGTACCCAATATATATGAATTCATATTTTATACTAGTGCTGGTATAAGAAGAAATATAATTAAGAAGCTGCTTTTAAAAAACTTATTTCAAATTTATTAATCATCATTTAAAAATAATCACCATGAAAGCAAGGGATAAGGGGTATGGTATGTATAATCTTTTTTCTCTATTATCATTTTATTTCTTTTTCTGATGTCTTTTTATTTCTTTCTCTAAATCGATGCAAATGTTCTAAAAAATGATGAATATGCAACTATATGATAATATTAAGAATTACTGATTGTATATGTAGAATGGAATGATATATTAATGTTCTTTTGTTAAGTTTTTTCATTAATAAAAAAGTTTAAAAAAAAAATCACCAGATGGACTTTGTTTTGACTATGAAAGTCAAGAGTCTGGTTTCTCTTCAGATATTTATGTGACACCTGAGACTCAGAGTTAGAGCTCTAAAACTCTGAAAGTCAGCAGTACCCCATATAAGAACTGTTTATAAGGTTGAAAAAGGGTGCGACTTCTACTAGAGATATGAATGAAGCTGATCTGGATAGGACTGGGGTAGATCAGAATACAAGGTAAAGGATGATACTGTCCATATTTTAAAGCTTCAACTTCTGTGTGAGACCAAAGGGAAAGATGTTTATCTGTTGCAAAATTTATATTTTGGGTAGCACATTAGATAATGTATATCTAATTTAACTTGTTTGGACAGTTTAGTTGAATACCATAAGTACATGGAATCTTGAATAGGGCATGAGATCTTGTTGGTTTGTCCAGGTTAGTGTGATGCCCTAATATATCCCATGATAATTTGGGTGGTGAGTAAAGAAGTGTTTGCAAATTCCCCTTGTGGGAGTGGGGAGAAAAGAGGAAATATTCAACTTCCATATTTGGAGAATTCTTGATATTTTCACTGGCAATGGGGGCAACCAAATCAATAGACTGAGCCCTTGATCTTGGGATTTGCCCCTATGAAACTTATTCCTGCAAAATACAGGCTAAGCCTATTGATAATTATGCCTAAGAGTTGCCCCCAGAAAATCTCTTTTGTTGCTCAGATGTGGCCTCTCTCTCGAAGCCGACATGGCAGGTGAACTCACTGATCTCCTCACTACATGGGACATGACTTCCCAGGGGTGTGAATCTCCCTGGCAACATGGGACAGAACTCCAGGGATGAGCCAGGACCCAGCATCATGAGATTGAGAAAGTCTTTTGACCAAAAGGGGAAAGAGAGAAATGAGACAAAATAAAGTTTTAGTGGCTGAGAGATTTCAGAGTCGAGAGGTTATCCTGGAGGTTATTCTTATACATTATATAGATATCTTTGTTTAGTTTATGGTATATTGGAGTTCTGGAGGGAAGTGCCTGAAACTGTTGAGCCATGTTCCAAAAGCCTCAATTCTTGAGGACGATTGTATAACTTTTACAATGTGACTGTGTGATTGTGAAAACCTTGTGTCTGATGCTCCTTTTATCCAGGGTGTGGACAGATGAGTAGAAAAAATAGAGATATAGAGATAAAAATAAATAAGCAATAGGGAGGATAAGGGGCAAAATACATCAGGTAGATTGAAATACTAGTGATCAATGAGAGGGAAGGGTAAGGGATATGGGGTGTATGAGTTATTTATTTTTATTTCTTTTTCTGGAGTGATGTAAATGTTCTAAAAATGATTGTTATGATGAATACAGAACTATGTGATGATATCATGAAACATTAATTGTATGCCATGTATGGAATTGTATACCACGTATGTGAAAATTTTTCAGTAAAATTATTAAAAAATAGAGTCTGGTTTCTAATGATGGCAAAGTGGCAAGTTGTGCTTCTTAGCAGGCTAAAAAAATTAATGAATTATACACGATGGCAACATAAGTTTCAATTCAGATAGGACCAGCAGTAGATGGAAAGTTGCCAAACTGGGATAAACAATTGATAGATAGAATGTTTAAAGGCAAAGGACTAAAGCATGGGGCTTGTATTGTTTTCTTCCTTTTTTATTTGCTTGTTTGCTGGCGAGTTCCAATATTCTTGGAAAATGAATATTGCCTTTGGGGAAGAAAGGGACATTCAATTTATACCAGATTTCAAGAGTTTACAATTCATGATGCATATTAGAATCAACTGACAAGTTATTTTTTTTACATACATATGCAAAGTTCATGCCCTATACCAATTCAATCAGAGAATTTGGGGACCAGACACTGAATAATTTAAAAACTACATAGGTAATTCCTATGTGCAGTCAGTGAGAAAACTGCCGGGAAACATCATAACAGACATGGTGAGCTAGAAATGAAAATTCCTTTTTTTTCCAAAAACATAAAAGAACTAAAATGGAAAGACACTGCAGCAAGTCACATTAACATACTAATTGCATTTTCAAAAATCTATACTCAAGAAAACAATGTACAAATATCATAATTAAAATATGTGAATGAATTATATTGATTGATATTTCAGCAAGATATGCTATGTGTATATTAGATTCTATCTCCATTCCATTGTGGCACATCATGTAGTAAAAGTAGAACTGCTTCATTTTTGGCATATTCATTATGAAAAGTTCTATTTTTCTTTTGATTGTGAAAATTAACAGATTCTTTTATTTTAGACTTCCCATTATCCCTAAAAGCATATAATTCTTTTTTATTTTTTTATATGTAACAGGTAAAAATTGCTAAATATTTAGTATTTAAAATAAATAAGAGCCAGAATTTTAATCACGTGCATTAAACCTTTATATGCAACAAAATCTTACTAATTGCAGGAATAATCCACATTACTGTATTTAATCAGAAATATAATTTTATTTCTTTCAAGAACATGTACACATAAGAAGCATTAGTTAAAAGTTGTGCAATGGAAATTCATTTTTTTCTGATTTAGTAAATGAATAATCACTTCTCATGAATTGTTCTTGTTCAAACAATGCTAAAATCCTCTGAATAAAGCACACTCTTGCTCTAAATAGGCGTACTATGCCTGCATGTTTTTCTTTTTTAGTTGTCACTAGATGAATAGTGCAAAGGAAGACGTCTTCAGTCCAGATCAAATTACTGCAAATTCTGAATCGTAGGAATTTAACACTATAGTCATAAGAGAAGTCTAATTTTAAAGTTTCCATTAATATCTTAGAATCCAAAGTAAAAGTATCATTTTGTATACAATTTATATATGTTGATTCAATTATTCACAAGTGTACGTAAACAAAATGTATTGTGTGCAACACATCCTATATATTAAGCATGTCACTATAGTATAATAGCCTAATCTCTTTAAGTTAAATTTAATTTCTTACTATACGTTGTTAATAACCTTGGCTAAAGATTGACAAATATTAATATTCAGGGCATCCTTTGTTTAAAATTGGTCATTTATCATGTTAAATCCAGGCTTACTGAATTTTCCAGAAACCATATGGAAAACAAGATCTATGAATGGTAATTGAAGCATGGATATTAGTGAAATTCAAGGAAATATTGACACACATTTTCTAAAGAAGCCTCATTCTACAGAAAATGCTCTGTTTTTTTTAGAAAGCATAACACATATTTTGGCAACAAAGAACACACTGCAGTTGAAAGTAGGGTTAGGACTTGAGTTAGAACTTCAAAATACTTGAAATAGAACATAGAGCAAACCATTATTACAAATCACCCACATTTCCAATGATTTATGATATTATAATACTTCTCAAGGTCATCATGAAGATATTCTTTCCTATCAAAATAAATACAAACTGACTTCATAAATTCATTATGTCATGATGTTTTTAAAAATGTTTGGAGTTTTTTCTTTACATTCTAGCAGAAGTGATTTTATTTGTACTACTGACTTCTATACAAACAAGAGGTTTAAAGAATTAATCAAGTGCTGGTAGGAACTCAGCGACTTTCAGCCATCATTTCAGAAATATATGTGCTCAGTGGTTGATTCCACTTTATAACTAACAATTGAACTAATTTATAGACCATTTTAAAATCAGGGTGTCAATTTGGAATGTTGTTTTTAGAAAGATTCTGCAAAGATTTTCATTTCCTCAAGAACATTCTCTTCTAAGCATTCTCCTTCCTTATGTAATTTGGACTAAGCAAGAAAATCATTTAGTAATGTAATAACATTATTTAAAAATAGATCCCTGTCAGGCTCTGGAGCTGTCCTTTTGGAAAACATTAGGAGGAAATGAATTAATGATTCCCAGCTTGCAACTTCAAATTCTCTGTTTTAATATTGTTTATATGCTACTGACTATCTGCAGTGGATTTAATATTCTGCAATATTAGACTTTATGTGTTGTCCTCAGGGCCCTTTGTCTTGCTTTCATTTACTACACCAGTCTATTATTTGGGGGCATGTAAGAACTTGGACACTATACTGTTGTTATGTTTTGGCTGACAAAAGACTTTTGATCAATACAACTCCTAGAAAAATTGGACCATAAGAAGCATGTGTTCAATGGAACATTTTTGTCATTACTAAAAGTTTCAGTTCAAGTATTGAAAACTGTAGGTCTCAACCTCTCTCACTCTTTCAGGATCTTCAATGTACTTCTGCTTGATGATTAAATACAAATGGTATGTGAACACTTTAATTCATCCCTGAAGAAACATACTGAGTTTGAAGTTATATAATACTACCATATAAATTTCTATTTTAGGTACTTTCAGTTCCAATCTGATGTATATAGAATAATAGGGTTGAGATAGCAGCATGATTTAGTGCTTTTCTCCAGAAACATCTCTGCCTCTAGCAAGAAAACTAGGCTTAAAATAAAGGCAAAGGAAAATTGTACGGCAGTCTTTTTTACTATGAGTTCCTACAGGGAAAATAATTGGAATGCTTTATCAAATAAAGTTCAGATAATTAAAAATACTGATGTAATTATACAATAATGTGTCTAATTATGTGCTTTCTTGATGACATTTTATGCAAAATGTTTGCTTTTAGAAGAAGACCTACTTTTGTCCTCAGATTAGACTCTTCAGAATCAGGAGCCTAATCATTTCTGTCTTAATTCACTGGGGGACTTCAGAAGTGTTATGCTATGTAGGTTTCTTAGAATTCATATTGTAAATTTCAGTAATATGTCTGTGACTAAGGTGATATCTCTGCCTTTAATATAAAGGTAACCACAGAAGGATTTGGTATTGGATTTTCGTAAGAATTTTATCAAAACCATTTGCAGTACAAGCATTTAGGAACTTGTTCTCTTATTGCAGGTCAGAGCATAAAGGGGTTTCAGAAAACTAAGCATAGTAACTTCCTCCAGTCTCCCTTAGGAAAACATTACAGATAAGCCTGCTGTACTAGACACAAGTAAATGTCTAGGATACATCGGGCCTATGAATTTTGCTCCATGAGACATAAGGACAGCCTTGAACCTGGTGAGCTTTGCTACATGAAAACATTTTTCTAGTAGTGGGTGGCTCTAGTCTTACTTCTGCTCTCTCCAAGGAAGTAAATATTCACTAATAGTGACAATGGTAAACTCTACCTGAGGCCAACAATGACACTAAATTCAAGTAAATTTCACTCAGGGTTAATTATTAAAAAGCTTTGTAAAGCTTCAGCAATATCCTAAAATTATCTTTATGTTCATATCCTATTCTCAATATCAAAATTACTGTATGGGCTCAGAAAATGAAAGAACATGTAATTAATTCAATGACTCATCACTTTTTAATTGTTTTCTCTTTGTTCACCACCTGCTCTGAGAGAATTGCTTTTTGTGTACTACTTGAGCTAAATATAACTTCAATTCATTTCTCACAATATATTTTCTCAGATTTTATCTGAGATTAAAGATAGATGAGAGCTCATCTCTATAGAAATATACATAGTTACTATTGAAATGTTTTATATGGGCTTTTCCTGAAGACTTGAACCAAATATGCAAATTCTTTATTTTTTTAATGAGAATGGAAGATATTAATGATTCGTATTCATCAAAGAATTTTCAGCTCCGCATGCTAGCCTTTCCTGCTATTCCTGTTTTTTTAATCAAGGTATAACAAACCTGAAGGGCACAGTGTATGACTCAATGTGTCAGGTAAGCACTTCCAAGGTCATTCCCAACATTCCAAAAGGATCCATTGTGCCCCTTCCAAAGGATAGCCCTTATAGATAAGCACTAAATCTGATTTCTATCACAAAAATTAGTTCTGCCAATTCTTTAATTTCTTATAAATTGAATAATGCAGAAGCAGTTTTGTATGTTTCATTTGTCAATCATTATGACTATAAATTTCAACTGTGCTTTGCAGGTAATAGTTGTTGCCTTTTTTTTGTTGGTGCTTGTGCCAGTTTGAAAGGATGTATGTAATCTAGAAAAGCCATGTTTTAATCCTAATCCAATTTTGTAAAGGCGGCCATTTCTTCTAATCCCTATTCGGTATTGTATGTTTGAAACTTTAATTAGATCACACCCCTGGAGATGTGACTCAATTACGAGTGTTTGCTAAACTGAATTAGGTGGAGCTGTGTCTTCACCCACCCCAGGTGGGTCTTGATTACTTTACTGGAATCCTATAAAAGAGGAAACATTAGGGAGAAAGCGAGAGATTCAGAGAGAGCAGAGAATAACATAGCCACCAGAAGCAGAGAGTCCACCAGCCAGTAACCTTTGATAAAGGATAAAGAAGGAAAACACCTCCCAGGGAGCTTCATGAAACAGGAATCCAGGAGAGAAAGCTAGCAGATGACCTCATGTTCGCCATGTGCCTTTCCAGATGAGAGAGAAACCCTGAACTTCATCAGCCTTCTTGAATCAAGTAAAGTTTTCCTGGATACCTTTGATTGGACATTTCTATAGGCTTGTTTTAATTGGGACATTTTCTCAGCCTTAGAACAGTAGACTAGCAACTTATTAAATTCCCCTTTTTAAAAGTCATTCCATTTCTGATATATTGCATTCTGGCAGCTAGCATACTAGAACAGTGTTTAATGTTCAATTGTATGAATGTAACACAATTTATTCATCTATTGTGTCGTTACTAGGCATTTGGATTGATTTTGATTTGAACAATTAGGAATAAAGCTGTTATAAACATTCTTGTGCAGATCTCTGAGTAGGCATATGCATTCAATTCTTTTGAATATATTGCTAGGAGTGGAAATTCTGAGTCATAACTTAAGTGCATTCTGTAGTAGAAATTGCCATAAAGTTACTCAAAGTAGTTGTAGTATCTTCTTTTTCCTCTGCTGGTGACCAGGATGATCTGGCTTCCAGTCAAGGCCACAACTGTTATGCATATTAAGAATAGTTAACAAAGATCTGTTTCTAAGGGTCAAAAGCCAATGCATATTGACCCTCAGTGAAGGGTTATGTGATTACTAGCTAAGCCTACTGAAAAAAGGATCCAATGTAAAGGAAAGGTTGCTCTGGTAAAACTTTTTAGAAGGTGTTAAGGACCAGCTACATCCTTAGGATCTAGCTATCCTCTTGCTTAAATGAAGAGGTAGCAAAAATCTGCAGCAGCAATCAAATGATGCTCTGACAAGCTCTAGCCATGAAGAGAAAACCTGAGAAAGGGTTAAATAAATTAATTTTTCCTTTGCATTCCCTTTTTGATGATTATTGCTATAATGGATATACTTAGTAAGAGGTTAATTGGACACATTCGTAAGATATTTGATGTACTATGTCAGATCATGTCAACATTATAGATACGATTGAGTTATCTACCACATCAAGGTGGTGCCAGTTAATGAGTGGAGATTACATATGATGTACCTAATTAATTCAGTCTTTTTAGTGTTGCAATATTAGCCTTTTGACACTAGTGTTTCCAAACCAATTCCCTTCATTACATCCTAAAAGCAGGAGTTAGCTAATGACAGTTCAGTTGTCTATTGAAAACGAATTTTTGTTTTGATGTGCTTTTAAATAGATAAGGCCAAACACTAATCATAAATTGCATCTTTCCACTTGGCCTTTATTTAAGGCCACAAATTGAATGGTTATGATGATACCCACTTAACTTAAAGACAGATTAATTCAATCAATATTTATTGAATTTCTGTCATAGTCATTAAAAAGTGTTGGAGAAAATAATTATGAACAGGGTCAATTACATAGGCTGTTTAAAGTTTTTAAAATATAATTTTGTTATATATTTTGTAATTGCCTCCCTCACATGCCCCGCATTGTTAGTTACCTTTAGTTTCTTAATCAAGAACAAGTTCTATGTTTTTGTTATTGTTATACATGACAATATATAACAATATATATTTGACAATATATATCAAGAATTGAGATTTATCTTCTTGTAGAATATCCCACATTTAAGATAGATCAGATTTTTGGTGGTGTCCTTTAAGGTGTTGTGCTGGTTTGAAACTGTTATGCACCCCAGAAAAACCATGTTTTAATCCTGATCCAATCTTGTGGGGCCAGATCTATTGTTTAGGGTGGGAAATTTTGATTCGATTTTTTCCATGGTGATGTGACACACTCAGTTGTGGGTGTGACCTTTTGATTAGATGGAGAAGTGACTTTACCTACTCAATGTGGGTCTTTATTAGTATACTAGAGTCTTTTAAAAGGGGAAACATTTTGGAGAAACCTCAGATGCAGATGTCTGGAGAACAGTTGCTTCAGAGCTGACAAAGGCAGGGATGGTTGGAGATGAAGAAAGAAAATGTCCCCAGGGAAGCTGTTTGAACAAGAGGCCAGGGGACCAACTGACACCAGCCAGCCACATGCCTTCCCAGCTGACAGTGTTCCAGACCTATAGACCTTTCTTGAGCCAATGTATTTTTCTCTGGATGCCTTAGTTTGAACATTTTTATAGGTTTACAACTGTAAACTTGCAGGTTAATAAATTCTCTGTTTTAAAGGCAATTCTATTTCAGGTATGTGGCAATCCAGCAGCTTTAACAAACTAAAGCAGGTATTGGTATATTTCCTGTAAGCTGGAAGTTAGGCCTATCCATTTGAATATATTCAATTTAAACATTTTTTACAGGCACACTTTTAGTGGGCTTCACATTGCTTTATATTAGGAACAAAGATGTCAAATTGTCCCACAGATACCACCATTTTGAAGGTACATTTTCTCCATTATAGGTGATAAGAAATCTGTGTGAGGTGATGCTTTGGGTCCATGTTACTTTCTTGTTCCCAAGAACTATTCATCCAGAAGGCCATAAAAATGTCCAAACTAAGACATTCAGAGACAGATACCTTGAATCAAGAAAGAGCCAATGACTTTTGGGGTTTCTGTTAGTTTGGAAGCACTTGGCCACATCTGCTGGCTTTCTTTCCTGGCTTTTCATTCCAAATGGCTTCCCCAAGGGCATTTTCTTTCTGCATCACCAAACGTCTCTTGTCTGTGTCAGCTCTGAAGCTTCTTCCAAAATGGCTCCTTCTTAAAGAACCCCAGTAAGTGACCCACTGAATGGGTGGAGACACATATCCATGGAAACCATATAATCAAAAGGTTCCAACCTTAACTGGGTGGGTCACATCTCCATGGAAACAGTTTAATCAAAAACATCCCACCCAACAATATTGATTCAGGATTAAAGAACATGGCTTTTGTGGGATACACAACAGGTTCAAACCAGCACAGAGATTATACTAAGTCACATTTGTCCCTAAGGAGTACCCCTCTGCTCCCATTTTCACAAATGCAGGAGATTGATCGCTAGCCAACTGCTTTAACTTTTCCCTCTCCAAATATCTCACTGGTATTTGTGAAGTAGCAATTCCAATTTTTTCATAACTTTCTTTCCTCTTTCTCTTTTGAATATCAATATAGGAACATTGGTATTTTTAACTGAACATGTTATAATCATTATAACATGATTTATTTTTTTAATTCCCAAATTTCCCAAATTTGACCATTATGAAACTGTTCAAACTAGTTCCTGTCTCTTTTTGATATGACCTTATTTATATCTGAGTACTTTTTTTTTTGTTTTCTGTCACAGATGTCCCAAGTTCATTCTGTACTTTCCTTGTCCTAGACATGGAATCAAACATTTCTCCAAGGAGCTCTCAATCTATTTGGGGGAAATATATGAATACTAGATGCTACTGACATGACATTGCGTCTAATCCCTACCAGTGGAAAGAGATAAGAAACCAGTACTTATATTTTTATCTCTACATTCTATCATGAAGTCCTACTGATAATTTGCATTCAAATGTAATATTATAGGTTTTTTTAAACCATTTCTCATTATATTTCTACCCCTGTTCTCTTGTTATGAAAAGTTTGGTTGCTAAAAATATGAATATATTTACATGTATGTTTTATCCCATCAAACATAAAATAGTTTTAGTCACAATAAAATATTACTGCTAGTAAATTTACTACAAAAAATAATTCCTTTGAGGTTTTTAAAATATCCTTCATTTATAATCATAAAATATATAAGCAAATCACTGTGTTGAAAAGTTACTTGAATAATCATTTTCTCTCTATATTTGGTAGACACATTGATATATATTTAGACTCATTTTTTTTATATTTATTTCTCCAATCAAGTGCTTTTGACCAATGTGTTTTAGTCTCTCTATATATTCTAAATTAGGTGACTCCTGTTTTCATACAAAGTGAATGACCAGGTGCATTCCCCAAATATCTTCTCAGTTGGAAGATCTTCCCTTGCCACTGTTTTACAAATACATTCCTCAGTGAGGGTGCAGTGCATCCACCTACTATTTCCAGTTGTACCCACATAGCATGCTGACATAGCTGTAAACCAAGTACATGTACTTTCCTCCTTTTTTAGCAGGCTTTTGGGGATCCTACATTAAACTAAAGCCATTATTTGAGGAAGGGCTGTTTGGGTGAATTTGTGGGTGCCAAGAGTATCTGGGCCACTTGTTCATGCAGCGTTTTTATGCACTTCGCTTCTGTCCATACTCTATCCCTGATGTACCACTTCCATCTTACAGTGATTTGTTGCTGGACACTTCCAAGATTATGGCATTATGGATCTGACAAGACTTAGCTCATGATGGTCAATTCCAGCTGCACACACTTGGTACCCCATGGGGAGTTATAATCTCTCTACCATGGCCTACTACTATGCTGGAATTGCTTTTCAAAAGACAAATAATTCTATACTGCAGAAGGAATGACCTTGCTCTAGAAACCCAAAGATCTGTGTTATGATTCTTTCACTGGTACTTACTACAAATTACAAAACACACACACACACACTTTTCCCCATCACTGATAATTCTAATGATATAGAGTCTGCTGCCTGGACCATCTGCAGCGGCTTTCCCTACTTTGAATTATACTTAAAGCCAACAGTCTTTTGTTTATACAGCAAGCCATGGCAGTAACCTTGGGAATATGGTAATATCAAGACTCAGGGAAATCATCAGACATTATTTTCCCTTCTTTATGAAAGATGCAAATAAAATAATATGCCTTTTATTTTGGTTAGAATATCTTGGAAAAGCCCCTGATTTTGTGAATATGTTAGTTTACATGGCAAAGAGGAGTTAAGTTTGCTAACTAGCTGATCTTAATATAGGCATGCTGTCCTGTGTTGTCTAAGTGGGTCCAATGTAATCAAAAAGGTCCTTAAAAGTGGGAGAGGGAGGCAGAAGAGGGAGAACCAGAGCTATGGCAGTGTGAGAAGGACTCAGTTTACCTTTGTTGTGTTTGAGGAGGAAGGAATTGTCCCATTAGTCAAAGAGTGTGGGATGCCCTTAGGAATTGGGAAAAAAAAGGAAATGGACTCACCCCTACAGGATCCATGGAAAACACAGCCATACTAACTTTTTAGCCCAGTGAGTCCCATTTCAAAATTCTGACTACAGATAATAAACTTCTGTTTGTTTTAAGCCACTAAATGGGTAATAATTTGTTACAGGAGAAGGAGGAAACTTAATACAGATTTAGGGAATAAGAAATTGGATGCTACTGTAAAAAATATAGGAAAAATGTGGAAGTGGCTTTGAAATTTGGCTGAGGAATTGTGAGGAACATAATAGAAAAAGCATAGATTATATTGAGCATATATTTAGTAGATGTATGAATGCTAATGAATCTGCTAGTGAAGCCTCAAAAAGAAGTGAAGCGCAATGTAGAGAAAAAATATATTAACTTAGAGAATATCTAAATAGTTATAAATAGATTGTCAGTAGAAATATTGACATTAAAAGTGTTGCTCATGAGGAATCAGAAGAAAATGAGGAGCATGTTATCGGAAAGCATAGCAAATGAGAAGCTGGTTTTGTAAAACTGCCAAAAAGTTTAGTCTAATTGTGTCCTAAAGTTATACTAAAGCAAAACTTGTAAATAATTAACTTGAACATCTCGATGCATGTATTCCCAAAGAAAGTATTGAAGATGAAGACTGGCTCCTTCTTGATACTTGCAGTCAATTGCAAAAGGAAAGAAACAAATTGAGGAAAGAACTGTTAAACAAAAAGACACCAGGATTCAATGAGTTTGGAAACAATCTATTTAGGTTTTGAATGATGCTATAATTATGATGTTCAGTCAAGAAAGCACTCCCTAGAGGAAAAACTGAGGAATGTGACTAGACAGCCTTTCTCCAATGACTCAGAATGACAAAACGTCAAAAATCACACAAAAGGCTTTTCTAGAAAATTAAGTGCATTACTCACAAATCCCCTCAGTCATCTCATTAGAAGCAAAAAATAGATATTAGATTATCTAGGAAATGCTTGTGGAGGAGCCTCTTATCTAATGGAGTGAATTCCTAAGTCACACATGAGAGACCCACCAAATACATAACTTGAGAAAGTTATATCGTCAGATACATTGCCATTGTCAACTTGAAATGAAAGGGGCAGATAGAATGCGCAATAAGAAAACCATCAAACCTCCAAAATTCTATAGGGAGGAATCAGCCTGAAAATCCATGCTATTTTTCATATAAAAGAAAGGATGGCTTGAAGGACAGAACTGTGAGCCTAGAAGCTGCAGTGGATTATTCCTAGACCTAGAAATCAAATGGAGTTTGCCTGGATGGGTTTAAAAATTGCTTGGTACCTTTTAACTTTCTATATTCTTCCTTTTTGAGTCAGAACATGTATAAGTGTCCTGTGCTGGTCCTGCCACTATGTGTTGGAAGCAGGTAATTATTTTTCTCTAGTTTCACAGGTTCAGAGTTAGAGAGAAACTGTGCTTCAAGATGGATCATACCCAGAGTCTCACTCATACCAAATTTAGATTATTTGGATGAGATCTGTGAAGTTTTGAGCAGGTGAGATTTAGATGAAATGCAGAGTTTGAGTTGGTGAGACTCTGGGGAATTTCAGGATGGAACGAATATATTTTGCATGTGGGATGGATAGGAATATTTTGGTGCCAGAAGATGGATGATGATAGAAAGAATAATGATCCCCGCAAAAGACCTTAGGAACTCTAAATATATCAGGTTATATGAAAAAGGGGGATTAAAGTTGCAGATGGCATTGATGTTGTTAATCATCTGATTTTCAAATAAGGAGATTATTCTCGATTGTCTGGGTGGGCCCGATCATGGAAGTCTCTAAAATTGGAAGAGTGAGGCAGAAGAGGTAAGAACCAGAGAGGACAGAATGATTACCAGCTCATTTTTGCTGGCTTTGAAGATGGAAGAATGGGGCTACAGGGATGTAGGTGCTCACTGAGGAAATGATTCTCCTCTAGAGCTTCCAAAAGGAATGCAGTCTTGCTAATACCTTCTTTTAGCCCAGTGAGTTCCATTTCACACTTCTGGCTGCCAAAATTCCAAGATAATAAGATTTTGTTTTAAGCCCCTAAGTTTGTGGTAATTTGTTAAAGCAGCAATAAAATAAAACAAATACACCCCACAGAAGAAGGATGGTTAAGTTCAGGTGTCAATTTTGTCAGCTGATGTTGCCTGGTGGTCTGGTCAGGAAAACACTGGACTGTTACTGCAAGGATATTTCATGGCTGGTTTATTAAATCATCAGTCAGTTGACTGCATCTGTGGCTAATTATATCTCTGATCAACTGAAGGTATGTCTTTCACAAATGAGGGAATCCAATCAGTTGGATGTGATCCAATTAGTTGAAGACTTTAAAAGGAGAAGAGAGAATTTTTGCTTCTTCTTCAGCCAGCCAGCTTC
The DNA here is from genome assembly GCA_004026745.1 of Myrmecophaga tridactyla. Taxonomy (NCBI): domain Eukaryota; kingdom Metazoa; phylum Chordata; class Mammalia; order Pilosa; family Myrmecophagidae; genus Myrmecophaga; species Myrmecophaga tridactyla. The sequence continues at coordinate 32,084 of PVIY010011982.1, read as the reverse complement.
TCCTGTGGAGTTCATTAAGGAAGTTCACTGGAATTGCCAGCCTCGTGGTCTGCCCTATGTATTTTAGACTCTTGTATCCCCATGGCTGCGTGAGACACATTTATAAATCCCATATTTACAGATATCTTCTGTTGGTTCTGTTTTTCTAAAGTACCCTGACTAATACACCTTATGTGGAGGTTGTGCCGAAATCCAAATATATCAATCTGTGCAGCATATATAGCATCTCCTATCTGACTGAGCATTGATCTCAGCCCCGCCCTCCTCCTCAGACAGCTCTTTCTATAATATCCTGGAAGTACCCCAAGCTTTGGCTGCTACAACCTTGAATACAGCTTGTCCCCAAGCACATGTTGTTTTAAAAAAAGAGCACATACCCAGATGCCTTTCCAATACTTTCACCCAAGCCCCTGGCACTTAGCCACCTTTGTTCCTCAATCATATGTAATCTGAAGAGTGGTTGCCATTGATGCAGAATGATTTGAGTGAACTTCTTACTGTCTCACTGGCAATAGTGAGGTAGCTGCAGCTCTCTCTAAGTTCTCCTCATAAGTGCTTTGGACTTATCATCTTGGCAGTCCATGCTTCTTTCCGTAGAATCTCAACTGGCCCTATTGTGGGGCAGTTTGGGGCAACTCCAGCTGGGTGTTCCCCTACTTCTTCTTTCACATGAATCTCACTTCTGGTTCAATGGGACACCAAAAAATACCAATTATATGTTCAGAAAGCAAGGAAATGACCACAAGATGGATGTGCAGTATCAATTGCAAACACTGGTATCTGGACCCTGGCCAGGTCCTTATTGATTATCTGGTACCCATAAGCACTTACTATAACAGGAGACAAGATGATACTTTGGGTCCCTGGGATCAGTGTCAATTTAGACGGTGTGTTCAATAATCCTTGAAATGTTTGCATTACTCTATTCCCAATATAGTTACCTGAGTAAGTGGATATGGGGTGCTTAGGGGAAGGGGAAGGGGATCATTACCACACATACTTGCAATGGTATTGCATCCTTTCTCCTGGATTTTTCATATTTAATCAGTGAGTTCTATGTCTGAAAATCAGCTCAGTTCCACAAATTATGCAATATATATAATGCCTTTTGATTTAGTTGATTACCATCAACTTCATGGTCATCAATTTTTTAATTTTCTTGACTACTATAGCTGATAAATACTGTGAATAGCTAGGCATCTATTTTCCCTAGAGATTATATTCTATTAACCATCTATGCTCATTTACTCAAAATCTGTATGAACAAAATTATCATTTTGACAGGAATGGAGGTTATGCATAGGCTCAACATGGGTTTTTCCTTACTAAGGCTGACTTGGCTACCACTACAGCTGAGTGCCTAATTTTCCAATGGCAGAGTCCAGCACTGAGCCTTCAATATAGCACTAGTCTGAAAACCTGCTAAACATTTTATAGTAGGTTGATTCCAATGAATTCTTTCTGTCATGGAATAGTCAAAGATTCATTTCCAGTGGATAGACAACTATTCTAGATGTAGATTTGGCTTCCTTGCACATAATGATTCTGCCAACTCCACTACCCATAGATTTACACAGTCCTTTATCCATTGCCATGGTATTACACAGAGTGTTGCTTTGCTATGAAAAGAGCAGCAAAGGAAGTGCAGCGATAGACTCATCTCCATGGGAGTTAACAGACCTTATAATGTATCCCATCACTCAGAAGCAACTGGTCTAATGGGAAGGCAGTATTTCCCAATTGACTCACTGAAGAATTAGTTATGGCTTGTTCTAGGGATATATTTATTTGTATGTATTAGATTTTTCTTTGTCTTTCATTTTTCCTTTTATATGTTTGTTAATCTTTAGTTATCAAAATCTTCAGTGGGACTGTGACTAAATTGGGGGAGTAATTTAATACAGCCATTCATGTATATGATGGCTAAACAGATTACATGTTTCTTTACCTTGAGGACAAGATGAGAGATCCTTTACTTTTGCAAACTATAATTGTACCTTTTTAGTTGGAAGCATAGACCTGTGTTAGTTCATGAAAGTTCAAGTGTATGTAAAAAGTCGCAAATTCATGCTGAATATCAAAATGCAGGGGTATCCAAGTTATTTATATTTTCCTTCTCAGTTCCAAATCCATGGATTTTCCCCTATTTTTGTGAAAATGGAGTGGGACTCTGCAAACTGCATTCTCCTTTGCTAGCAGGCTTGATGTTACACTGTCCCAATAGGGAGTGTCAAGAGAGACTGTGTACTTGGAGGAGGATGCAAAGACTTTTATGTTCATCTGGTTTTTATGTTCTCAGTGTGGAAGCAAGTTACTGGCATGCAGTGGGTTCTGGAAGCATTCACCACAATGGTTATAATTCTTGCAATTCTGAATCTGAGGCCTCCAGGCAGTTTCTTTGTGATTACAGTGCCAGTAGGCCTCTCAGGGGACACTCGCCAGAATTTTTTTTAGCCATAGGACTAGTCAGTGTCTTCTAGAGGTAACCATACCCTCTCAGAAGTGGTCTAAGAGATACAAGCCACTTCATGCAACTGCTTACTTGGAGTAAACGATTATAGTGATCTCTTATCTCTTTAAGAAGTTAATCAACTTCTACATAGTTAACAATTCTTCATATTAATTTTTCCCTGTTTGATTTACTGGTGTGATTTCTGTCTCCTGAGTAGACCCTGCCTGATGTGTTATCTTCTTATAATGTTCAATAGTATTATTTACAAATATTTCTAATTTTCATTCTTCTAAGCACATGGTAGTACAGTAAAATATAGGAAAAAGTAGGGAATTGAAGATATATTTTCTATTGTCACATCAACAAACAAAAATGAGCTAACACCCTCATCAATTAGACTAGAAAGAGTAAAGGATGTAAATATCCAAAGGAGAGCATAAAAATGAAATGAGAGCGAGAGAGAGAAAAGGGGTGAATGAATGCAGTTAACTGAACATGAATCGTTACATAGATTTTCCATCTCAGAACTAGAACTAAATGCACAAATGGTCTTTACAAATATTCTCTCTACATGATCATAAAACTTGCAGATATACTTATAAGAATTTTTACAACTTTCAAACAGGTAGAGCCACATATACTAGTTGATGACACTTTTCATTGGGAATCAATGGGATACTTGGAAAATGAAGAACACTTGCCATATGATAGTTTTCATAAATAAAGAGAATTAATTCCCCTGGGATTTTTTAGAGGAAATCAATCTCTTTCTTCAAAAATATATCATGCTCCCAACCAAAAGCTAAGAATGAAAATTAGGGACTTAAAATATAGGAAAAATATTTTAGGTATCTCCAACAAATGGGATCATTTTTTAGCCTGACTCTCAAATATTTACAAAGCTATCTATCTTGACAAAAAATCTGTTGCAACTGATAGCAAGAATAGTGACCAGTATTTCATGAAATATGTCCCATTTGTCCAAAATAATGCATAAAATAATTTCTCAAATTCATAGAAAAATGAAAGACACAGAGACTTTCCAAATCATTATAAACTTCTATGCAAATGCATCACCAATGTGCTTATGCTAAGTAATGAAAAATTAAGAGTCCTCTAATGTATTAATTATATAAAACTGTTCAACTTCACTGAATACAGAATTGATAAAGCATTTAAAAATCTGAAAAAAAATATAAGGAATATATATAGACATGCTAAATGTGGTCTAAAAGCACGCAAATTTATTTAGATATTAGTTTTAGATTTTGAAAATTTTAGAGAAGAAATAATTGCTATGTATATAATTGCAATCATGAGCATTTAATTTGACTCTTAAATATTCACCCATATAATTTAATAGGATGTGTCAAAAAATGATCTTTATGCATATTTACTTTGATGAGGTATTCAAGAACTTATTGACTCGCCTCTAAAAACTATTTTCAATACAGCTTATATTTCCTTATGTTCATGAATATCAACAAGTAATGAGTCATGCATATCAGAAACGCATTTGAGTACAGGTCTTCACTTCATTTGGAAAGAATTTGTCTTCCCTGCTTCTCATTCAGCATTTGAATGAAACCTAGACTCTTTAAGCATCCCCTGTTACTGCTGAGTCTCTAAAAGAATATGAAAGATTCCCTTGGAAGTTGAAATGTTACTACTAGGATGCTTATAAAATAACATCAGATAAATATTTCATAATGCCACATAAAGCAGTGGTCATCTAGTGGACTGAACTATGTATCAACAACCTGGAAAACAGCTTCTTAAATCCCTTCAACATGATAAATATTGTCTGCTCTGTGTCTAGCCTTACAGGAGGACTTGTATGCTAGACAGCATCTATGATTTGGTCCTTACCTTCAAAGACTTGTTAAAAAAAAAAGCTACAATAAATAGAAAGAATATCAAATGGAAAAGAAGTTTAATTAACAGAACTGAGAAAATCTGAAGTAATTTATCTAAAACTTATTGTATGCATACTGTAAGCAAAACACTGTTAATATGTGGGAGCTTGAATAGAGAATGAGATTTTTGTTATTTTGTACAGGTTAATGTAATACGCTGACACATCCCAGAATAATTTGGGCAGAAAATAAAAAAGTATTTGCAAAGTCCCTGAGTTATTTTGCAAATTGCTGGAATGTAATATACCAGAAGGGCTCTTATAAAGGGGAATTTAATAAGTTACAAGTTTACCATTTTAAGCCTATAAAAATGTCCAACTAAGGAATCTGGGAAAGATACCATAATTCATGGAAGGTCAATGGGTACCGAACACTTCTGTCAATTGGGAAGTCACATGATGGCATCTGCTGATCCCTTGCTCCTGGGTTCTGTTGCTTTCAGCCTCTGTTCCTGTGGGGGTTCCTCACTTTTCTTCCCTGGGGCTGGCTTTCATCTCCTGGCTTCCCTTGGCTCTCTCCAGGTTCTGGCTTGCTTAATATCTCCTGGCAATGTCTGCTGGACTCCATGCATCTCCAAACAATTGTGTCTCTGTTTATCAAATGTCATCTGTGTCATCTCTCCTCTAAAATTTCTGTTGGCTCTGTCATTTCTAGCTCTCTCCAAAATGTTTCCTCTTTTAAAAGATTCCAGTAAACTAATCAAGACTCACCTGGAATGGCTGGTATCAATGTCCATGTAATCAAAGGTCATACCCCTGTGGAGATCAAAAGATTCCAACCTACAATATTGAATCAAGATGAAAAGAAATGGCTTCCCTCGCAAGATTGAATCAGTATTAAAACATGGCTTTCCTGGGATATATAATATTTTCAAACCAGTATGGTCCACCTGAGGGACTAGGGGGAAATGTTTGAAATAATAAACTTCCTCACCTGGTGAATTTCTGATATTTTCACAAGCATTAGGAGCTCCCAATTTAATAAGCTAAGCCTTTGATCTTGGAGATTAATATTATGGAACTTATTCCTGCAAAGGAGATGCTAAGCCTACTTATAATTATGTCTAAGAGTCACTCCCAGGGAACCTCTTTTTTTTTTTTTTTGCTTGGATGTGGCTGCTTTCTCTTATTTACCAACTTTGCAAGTAAACTCACTACCCTCCCCCTTATATGGGGTATGATTCTCAGGAGTGTAAATTTTCCTGGAAATATGGGACATGATTCCTAGGGATGAGCCTAGCCCTGGCATCATGGGATTGAGAAAGCTTTCTTAATGAAAAGGAGGGAAAGAAATGAAACAAAATAAAGTTTCAGTGGCTAAGAGATTTCAAATAGAGTCAAGAGGTCATTCTTATGCATTAAATAAATATTCCTTTTTAGTTTCTAGTGTATTAGAAGAGCTAGAAGGGTATACTTGAAACTGTTAAATTGTAATCCAGTAAACTTTATTCTTGATGATAATTATATAACTATATAGCTTTTATGGTGTGGCCACGTGATTGTGGAAATGTTGTGACCATATGATTGTGGAAATGTTGTGAATGACACTTCCTTTTTTCAGTGTATGGGCAGATGCATGAGAAAATAAAGATAAAAATAAATAAATAATAGGGAGGATAAGGGTGTATGGAATGATTTGGTTCTTCCCTTTCATTTTTATTTATTTATTTTTTGAATAATGAAGAAGTTCTAAAATTGAACCAAAAAAGTCAACTTTATGGCTACCTTTGTGGAGCAGAGTAACAGGCTGGTGTTGAAGGGCAGTGGGATGCTTCTCATATCTTTGTAATGTGTTTTACAGCATCTCAGTTTGGGTGGTTTCATACAATTTGTAAAAATTCACTGAAGTATACAATTAAGATTTGCACCATTTACATTATGCATGTAATAATTCAGAAAATATTTCTTAAATGGATGTGTGCTGTTGTTTCCTTTTATTGCTATTGACAGTCTTTATCTGTTTATGACTAGTCTTTATCTGTTTAAGTTTGTTTTGTTTTTTTCCTTTCATAGCTAATAGATTATATAAAGAAAGGATGTAGAATTTATTGATGGTTTGTTTTGTGCATCAGTTTCAACTACTATATTTTAAAAATTTAATCCCATTGTTGAAATAAATAGATTTTAAATTATAAACCATATCATATTCTTTTAGATAACACCATCTTGATCATTACACTCCATTCATTAAGTTGTTTGCTAATATTTTACATTAAGATTTTTGCATCTAAGGTCTATTCTTAAGTCCTCTGTTCTCTAAATTAAGTCTGGAATCAAAGATTTGCTTAGGAAATGTTCTCCTTTTCTTCTATTTTCCTGAAATAAACTGTGTAAAATGAAAAAAATACACTAGGAAAAGTGAGAAATATAAATGTTAAAACATAGTACAGCTGGATTAATATATACCATAATTGTGGTATAATCTCTGGAAACAGGGAAGGAATATCAATGTACAATTAAAGTCTTAAGGAAACTTCATAGAGAAGGTTAAGATTATATGTAAATACACTATTAACATTAGACCCATTTGATAATTGTATCTGATTTATCTTCAGATGGAGAAGAAATGAGAAAAGGTTTTCCATTCCAAGGAAACAAAACAAATTATCAAAATAGCAAAGCAGTTCATTATGATTGAATGTAAAGGTATCAACAGCATATTGAATATGATGAGATGTGTTAATTCTAGACCATAGCATACGTAAATATCATATTTAAATATTTACACATTACTCTATGAGAAAAGTAGTATCATTTTTATTTTCACAATATTAATACTTTTTTTGTTCAGGTAGCTGACTTTGGGATATCTAAGAGACAAGAGACAAACTTTATATTTGTTGCTCATATATTTTTTTCTTTTTTAATACAAGAGAGCAATATTTCCCAAGGTGGAAACAGTTAGGTGAAATTTTAAAAGAGAAAAATATGAAATTCTGTGGTTGTCAATTATGTTTGGAAAGCATTACACTATACAGAGTGAAGCAGAATTCTTCACTGTAAGACATAACATGACAATATGTTGTATTCAAGCATATCATCACTCTCCAAGATAGATTGTATTATGCATGCTCTCTTACATTTTGTGATTATTTAATCAGTTTTTTTCTCATGGGGCATGTAGGGAACATGTTTTAGAAGTAATGCATTTAAACTTACAATTTATATTACCTGAAAATTTCCCATAAGTAATTAAAACAGTGTAAAATGAGTCCAATGAGAAAAGAGAAATGATGGACTCCAAGTGTTAAATGGTGTCTCTGCTCTACCTTTTACCTTAGTACTACCATAACGATGTCCCAAGACTTAATTCTTTTTTTTTTTTAATTGCTCACACTTTGCCAAGAATGAAAGTACATCAGTATGAGTTAGTCTTGGTTTCTGAGTTACGGGGCACTGCATTGTTCCAGGATTGACAGTGCATACAGTTATATTTCCTCCATTTGTGGTGAAAGTCTATCATTGACAAGTTCTCTTTGCTACCACATCATCTAGCAGTTTTCTGTGTTCAACTGGATCTGAACCATCACGCCCCCCCCTTTTCTTTCTTTCTTTCTTTCTTTTTTTTTGCATGGGCAGGCTCTGGGAATTGAACCCACCTCTCCAGAATGGCAGGCAAGCATTCTGGCTCCTGAGTCACCCTTGCACTGCCCTTCAGGCCTCTTCTGAAAAGAAAAGTTGACTGATGTGTGTCTTTCTGATGGCTTTATTTATTTCCACTTCTGGTAAAATTGGCTGGAAAAAAATCTTCACACTTTCTACCATCCCCATCAGTATATATGATTATCTAAATTTCTTTTAAGGTGTTGAAAAAAATGTCTCTAATTATTCTAAACAATGGATTTTCCAATTATAAAGTTATAAACAATTCAATGTAGAAAATTAAATTTTAGTGTATTGGTTGCCTAATTTTTTAATACTATGTTATGTATTTAGGTTAAACTTTAAGCTAATTTTTAAAGCATTTGAAATAGAGTCATGCTGTTGCCAGAAGTAAGAATAGTTTATAGTGCTAAGGTAGTTTATGATAAATATTTGACACTGGGATATGTTTATTAATCTTCCCCAAATAAGAAAAATGACTTAAGACATTTAAAATGGGTTACAAAGACACAAAATCATTCATTTTTCTTGGAAAACAACAATTCTTTTGCAGCTCTGTATTTGATAAGTTAAACAAGCATTCTACGTAATAATTATCCTGGCTCATTATTTTTTATTCATAAATGATTAACCATTATAAGTGAGAACTAAACTACAGTAGCAATGGGTATTATTGTAAAGTGGTTATCAAACTCAATAATAAAAAGTTTTGTTTACTCTGTAGTACAAAGTAAAAATATGAGAAATTTCATACAATAGGTGTTTCATCTCTACTATCTTGAAAGGAAAGGAAGAGGGAAAAACGACCAAGCATAGGAAATAAATGCTGGAGAAAATAATCCACCTTACAAAATAAAATTGAAGTAAATTTTTTAATCTTACAATTAAAAAAAATTTTAAATTAAAAAATCTTAGTATTTTGATTCACAGTCAGATGCATGGAGTCAGTTTTCAAGCAAAATTTTTAGGATGTATGAATGAATTTGTCAAACATATGAATTACAAGTTCTTTGCCATTACATATGTAAATTAAAATGCTTTATTTTGCTTTCATATTGTGAAAAATGACTGGACATAAAATTTAGTTACAAACTTTCCATTTTACCACCTCACAGTAATGTTTTCCCTATTTACTATGTAAAGAAGTCTGGAATGATTGATATATGTTTAAATCTATTTAAGAAAGCCAGGTTTATTGAGGTGTAACTTACACACAGTGGAATTCACACTTCTCAGGTGTACAGCGTGTTGAGTTTTGGCAAGTATATACAAAAATGTAAAACAAGCACACGATTAAGAAATAAAATATTTTTGTTATTTCAAAAAGACCCTGAATGGCAAATGATAATCAGTCTTTACCCTAACTTCAGTATCTGGCAAACTCTAATCTGATTTCTCTCCCTACGATTTTGTCTTCTCCAGATTCTCATATAAATTGAATGACAGAGCATGAGACCTTTTGTGTTAGTAAACATAACATGTAGTAAAATGCTTCCTAGAGTTATCCGTTTGTACATTAATAGCATGTTCCTTTTCATTGCTAAGCGTTTTAATTTGCTAAGGCTGCTAGAATGCAATACACCTGAGATGGACTGCCCCCCCCACCATTTTTTTTTGGCTTGAGCGGGCTCCCGGAATCGAACCGGGGTCTCTGCATGGCAGGCAAGAATCCTGCCACTGAGTCACTGTTGCCTGCCTGGATTGGTTTTTAAAAAGGGGATTTATTTAGTTTCAAATTTACTAATTTGTGAAGGTACACAGGGATGCCTTCTGGGCATCTCTCCTGGCTTCTGGGTTCAAACAGCTTTCCCAGGGGTAGTTCCTTTCTGCATTTCCAATGTCTAGGTCTGAGCCAGCTTTGAGCTCTGAGTTGCTTTGCACTGAGCTCCTTGGAGCTATGTTGGGCTGTTTCTCTTTCTTCTAACTTCTCCTTTTAAGCCTCACTTATTGCAGAAGGTAATCTCCTCAACTGACCACAGGAGTCAACAGCCATAGATGAATTTCACATCCTGATGATTTAGGTCTACAACAACAGAACATCAGGGCATCATCACCTGGCCAAGTGGACACCTGAACCTAACCACTACACTGAGTACACTCGCCTTGTACAAATGTAACTCAATTTGTTTACCATCCATCACTTGATGGATATCTGGTTTTTTTCCAGTAAAAATATATGGTTAAAACTTCTGTGAATATCTGAGTACAAATCTATGGGCTTTTATTTCTTTAGGGGAAATAGCTAGGAGTAGGAATCCTAGGTCATATGATGAATGCATGTTTAATGTTACAAGTAAATTACCAAACTTTTTCTGTATTTCATGCATTTCCAACAGCAATGCAAGAGAATTCTGATTAAGCATGCATGCAAGTGTATGTTTAATTATTCTAGTAATTTTGTACACTTTTCTCATTGGATTTTTAATTTACATTTACCCAATGACTAATGGTGTTGAGCATCTTTTCATTTATTAATTGACCATTCAAATCTCTTCCTACTAAAGTGTCTGTTCAAATAAGTTGCCCATATTTTACCAAGATTGTCATCTTACTGAACTGTAAGTATTCCACATACAAATATTCTTTACATCGCCATCAGATATATGCTTTGCAAATCTTTTACCCAGTCTATGGCTGGCGTTTAACATTTTCATAGCTGTCATTCTAAGAATAGATGTTTGAATTTTTATAAAATCCAATTTCTCAAATTATTTCCTTTGTGGATGATACTTTTTCTTTTTCAAAATTATTTAGGCTATTTAATTCCTTTTCCTTTCCAAGTAAATATTAGAATCAACTTAATTTCTATAAAAATACCCTCCTGGGATTTTGATTGGTAACATTTTGAATCTATTCATTTGGGGATAATTGATATCCTAATAATATTGAGCCTTCCAACTTATGCACACAGATCTTATCATTAATTTGGGTGTTTGATTTCCTTCATCAGTATGTTTTTTCAGCATAGAGACTCTGTACATGTTTTATGAGATTTTCACTGAATTCTTCATGTTTTTGTTTTATTGTAAATGGTACTGTTCAAGTTCAATTCCAATTGTTCATTACTAGTATATAGAGATGCGAATGAATTTTGTATGCTAAACTTGAATGCTGATGCCTTGCTAATTCCACTTATAGAGCAGACTTTTATAGATTCATTAGACTTTTTTTACATAGATAATTATGTAATGTACAAATGGGATATTTATATTTCTTGTTTTCCTATCTGCACACATTTAACTCTTTTTCCTGTTGTATGGCACTTGTTAGAATCGCCAATGTATGTTGAATATGAGTAGTGAGAGAGGACACCTGTTCTAATTTGCTAGCTGCCAGAATGCAATATACCAGAAACAGAATGGCCTTTCAAGAAAAGGGATTTATTTTGTTTGTTCTTCAGAGGAAAGGCAGCTAACTTTATTCTGAGGTTCTTTCTTGCATGGGAAGGCTCAGGGTAATCTCTTCTGGCCTTCTCTCCAGGCCTCTGGGTTCCAACAACTTTCCCCGGGGTGATTCCTTTCTGCATCTCCAAAAGCCTGGGTTGAGGTGCGAGTGCTGAGATGAGGTGTGCTGAGCTGCTTGGACTGTGCTACATTGAGCTCTCTAATTTAAGCACTAGCCAATTAACTCAAACATCATTCATTGCAGCAGGCACACCTCCTAGCCGACTGCAGATATAATGAGCAACAGATGAGGTTCACATGCCATCGGCTCATGTCCACAGCAATATGTCTAGGCATCTTGACCCGGCCAAGTTAACTGAATCTAACTACCACAACACCCTTGCCTTGTTTCTGCATTTAGAGGGAGGCAAATAGTCTTTCACTTTTAACTTTGCTGTTAACTGTAAGATTTTTGAAATATCTTTTATCAGGGAAGTTTTACTTCTAGCTTGCTGGAAGTTGAATTTTGTGGAATGTTTTTAGGATTCTGTTGAGATGATAATACGGTCTTCTTTATTCTTTGAATAACATGGGATGATTTTAATATGGGTGTTGCTCTAGCTTAAATCCTCAAGATGAACCTGACTCAGTTATGACATATTACCCTTCTTTATATATTGACTGAATTTATTAATATTTTGATAAGAAATATTACATAGAATTTCATGAGGATATGCATCTGATTTCAGTTTTAAGGTATTGTTGCTCTTATAAAATTAGTTGTGATATGGTCTTTCCTTTTCTATATTCCAGAAAAGTTTTTGTAGTACCAGTATAATTACATTCTAATGTGTTTGGTAGAATTCAACAGGATGCCATCTAGGTCAGGAGTACTTCTTGTGGAAATGTTATTAAGCACAGATTCAAATATTGCATATGTAAGTTTATGCAAATTATCTGTTGCTTCTTTTTCATACATTTATTGCAGTATAATTCACATACCATGAAAATTGTTGGGTTTTTAAATTTTAATACATTCACAGATTTGTGAAACCATCATTGTAATCAATTTTAAAATATTTTATCACTCCAAAAATAAAACCTGTATCTATCAGCAGTCATTTCTCAACCTATTCTACTCTTCTGCTCTAGGCAGTCACTAACATGTATTCTGACATTCTTACAGATTTGCCTATTCAGACATTGCATATACATGGGATTATATAATATGTGAGCTTTTGTGATTCACTTTTTTCACCAAACAGAATGTTTTCAAGCTTCATCTGTGTGGTAACATTAATCAATATTTAATTCCTTTTTAATTGCTGAATATTAGAGAGCTGCCAGGTGTTGAGGTGGTCAGTTAAGACAAAGAACCAAATGAAAGTGGCAATTAACCCTTTATTCACTTACTGCAAAAGTAAAAGCAAGAAGCTAAAAAGAGAAAGATGGTACCCATTACACTAACGTTCCATTTTTCCCACACAGTGGTACTGGGTGATGTGCAGATGGATCAGCACAAATGGGGAGACCATTTCACTACTGAGGAAGCCCCAATAAAAGATTCCTGCCTTTTTAAATTTGCTGGTAAGGGCAGACAGAGGGGAAAGGGCTAGGAAGTGCAAAATTACTTAATCGGAAAGAAAAGTCTTCAAGAAACACCATAAGGAGTTCCCAGCAAAGGCAACTGAACATTTTTGAACCATGGTTCCCCATGCCCAACCAGAAGACTCCAAATGCAGGCACTGTCTATGCTAGGGATGCAAATATTCATAAGAGCACAGCTGGCCTAGAAGGTTCTGAATCTTTGACTGCAACTCCCTCTGAAGACAGAAACCCACTGGCTGTACACTAAGCCTGGTATGGGGAGGGAAGCTTGCAGGATAATGCCTTATATTTGCCTATGGTAAGGCCTAAAAGATCACGCAAAGGATTCTGACATAGAGCTTGTCTCCTTACCGAAAGCTATTCTATCACATATATATATATATATATACAGTACTTAGTTTATGCACTAACCTGTTGATGATTGTCACCTTCACTTTTTGGCTATTTTGAATTATGCGGCTATAATCATATGTGCGTAAGATTTTGAGTGGATATATATTTTTATTTCACTTGGGTACATATTTGTAAGTGAAATTGCTGAGTCATATGGTAATTCTAGGTTTAACAGTTTGAGATACTGCCAAACTGTATTCCAAAGGATCTGCACTCTCTGCTTTCATCCTTTCTTTCCTTGGACATACCTATCTTTACTTACATTTCAAGACAGTTCTTTCCCTATAACTTCAGCACAGTAATGGATTCAAGAAAAGTTATGATTTTGTACGTTTTATGCCATTTTGGGTTGTTAGGTTTGGAGAGATGCTTTTGATAGTTTTTTACATACTAAGCAGAAGCCTAACATCCTTGTTTGAATTTTGGAATTTTAATTTAGGAAGTCCTTGTTTCCTTGTAGGTGACAAAAATATTCTCTCATATTTAATTTTATAAATTCAATAATTTTACTTTTCAAATTTATGTCTGTAATTTAACTGTACTCTATATTTACAAGATATTCTAAGAAAATGTCCTATATTATTTCCCATATAATGAGTCCATTTAGCCAACATTCCAAATTAAATGAAGAGACATGGGTCTTTCTTTGTACATATTTATTTTTTATATACGTGTATATGTATATGTGGATTTGATATTACCATGACTTTATTGATGTCTTGATTGCAAATCAAGCTACCCTTCCTGAATAAATTTATACATAAAACAGGTATTCATAATTTTATTCTCCCACAAGTTAATTTCCTGGTTCTTAAAAATATCAAAGTTGACTTTTTTGGATGGAAGATATTGAATTTAAGCATAAATATGGAAGAACTGACATATAATATATTAGGTTATTTATTCAGACACTTTTAAAAGACATAATTTGGACTCAAGTTTTAAAATTTTCTTCATAAAGCTCATATGTCACATTGGCTATTACCTAGAACATATGTAGGCTTTGCTGTTATTGATAATCATAAATATTTATTATGCATTCTTATTGGTTATTGTTGTTTGATGGTTATTTCATCCACAAATGAGAACACTTTTACCTCATCCTTTCAGATGCTTACACCACTTATTTGTATTAATTCCTTATAGGCTTAGTGAGTAGTAACGATAAAATCCGATCATTTTATCATTTTATCATTCCTTATAGGCTTAGCAAGTAGTAATGATAAAATCCCGACATAGTCATGCTGTTAATATTAAAGGAAATGAATCTAAGGTTTTTGTCCCTAAAATTAATATTTAGAGTAAAATTTTGTTAAAACAGCCTTCATCAAGTTCAGGAATTTTTATTCTATTTAATTTAAACTAGTTTTATATCACCAGTAGGCATTTAAATTTAATATTTTTAAAACCAGTTGAGATAACCATATTATTCTCTCCTTGGTCTATAAGGATGGTGACTTAGCAATGCTTATAAGCAAAATGGATCTAAAATTTTATTATTGTCTACATTAGTTTGGGAATCAAAATAAAATAACCTTAAGAAGAAGATATTACCTTCAGAAGAGGATTTTACCTTCTCACTGTGAAAGACTTTTGTACAACGCAGTGAATCTCTCACTGAATACAACTATAAAACATAGATATAAAATAAATTGCAACAACAAAACCATTTTATTTGGAAAAATCACAGAGCAAAATTAAGCAAACAGGAAATGAAGAACTTGGATTCTGGAGGGAAGGGAAATTCACTGAAATAAGTATAACATTCTTTCCTAATTTCTTCTTGATATATTTACCAATCCAATAAAGAGACATACCAAGAAACAACGCAAAAAGAAAGAAGCCAAGCAAAACAAAAGCGGATCTGAAAATGGCAACTAAAAAAGAGTTTTGGGGAGTGAAACAAATAACCATTGTACTGGTTTGAAATTGTTATGTACCCCCCCAAAAAGCCATACTCTTTTCCTAATCCAATCTTGTGAAAGCAGACCTATCGTTCAGAGTGGAAACTTTGATTGGATTGTTTCCATAGATATGTGACAGAGCCAATTATGGGTAGGACCTTTTGATTAGATGGAGATGTGACTCCATCCATCCAGGATAGGCTTTGATTAGTTTACTGGAATCCTTTAAAAGGAGGACCATTTTGGAAAAATCTCAGAGCCCACACAGAGACATTTGGAGATGAAAAAAGAAAATATCCTCAGGGAAGCTGTTTGAAATCAGAAGCCAAAGGAACAGCAGATATCAGCCACATACCTGCCCAGCTGACAGAGGTGTTCCAGACACCACTGGTCTTTATTGAGTCAAGGTGTTTTTCTCTGGATGCCTTGGTTTGGACATTTTATAGCCTTAGAATTTTAAACTTGTAATTTAATAAATCCCCTTCATAAAAGCCAATCCATTTCTGGTATACTGTATTATAGCAGTATTGGCAAGCTAAAGCAATGGATTTCAAAGATACTAACACTACCTCTATTTAAGGGGCCATAATACCAGGAAGAATCTCAGAGAATTTAGCATCTTCATTGTTTTTATTCTCAAGGCATTTGAAGATTCCTAAACTGTGTAAGTCTAGTAGAAATTGGCTGCCAAGAACTGGACAAGCTAAGAAGAGATTTCAGGAAACTCACATATTTAGAGAGAAAAACAATTGTTTGGATAGGAAACAATGTACTTCAAGGCTCACCAATGAGAATTGGCCATGATCAATACTTAAGACTCTCAAAAAGGACCCTCCAATTGCTAAAGACTAAAAGAAAGAGAAAATCAGATATATACCAAGCTTTACAAAATAAGTTTCAAATTAACTCAATTCATAACTGGTTTAGGTAATCCGCATTAATTTAACTGCCACAAAAGAGCTAAAATAAATTATAAAAATAAAATAGACTCATACAGAGATCTTTTATTTTCATACAGCAGGACTGAAATTCAATCCAATGATATCAAGCGCACTAAAACACAGGCCAAAAAGCAAAATAGATAATACAACTACCAGATGTTTAAAATGTTATCCAGACCAGAACATCATAATTATTATGATCACTATGTTCAATGAAATAGATAACAAGATAAGAATATTTCATAGACAGCTGGTATGTATTTCAGAAAAATTAAATAGGAATTCTATAACTGAAAAATACAGTAACTGAAATTATGACCTCAATAAATGGATGAACCCAAAGCTAAGATATAGCTGGAGAAACAGTAAATAAGTTGGAAGACATTAAAATAGAGGAAATGATTTCTGAAGTATAGAGTAGAAATTGAGAAGATAAAAATTGGTTCAATTTTTGTTAAAAATTAACAAACTCAAAAGATTTTTTTGTTAAATGCATACATACATACATACATACACACACACCCACATACACACATACACACCTGTGCCCACATCACTAACATGACAAAGTTTTTTAATGGGAAAGAGGGAGAGAAGAATTACTATTACTAATGAAAGAATAGGTGACATCCATAGTTTCAGCAAGTATTAAAACCATAATGAAAGCACATGGTAACTACCATTGAGATGGCAATAAATCAGATAGTTTAGATCAGAGGTAAGCAAAGAATAATCCATGGGGCAAATATAGACCACCATCAATTTTATACATAAAGTTTTTATTAGTATAGAATAAAACTATAAAAACTTTCATTAATGCATTGAAATGAAATTTATGCATTGTCTATGGCTGTTTTTGTGCTACAATGGCAGAATTGAGTAGAGGCAATATAGACCATATGCCCCAAAAGCCTAAAGTAATTACTATCTGGCTCACAAAGGGAGAATAGCCCTGTAAATGATGAGAGTCGATCCATGGATGCTCAGAGAGAAAGCCATGGGAATCAGAAGCCAAAAGTAGTGGAACTAAGGAGCAATGGGCTAACACATGCCAGCCATTTGCCCTCCCCATGTAATGTGTCACAGATGCTGGCAGCCTTTCTTCAGTTCCAGGAAACAGCCGGTTGATATCTTAATTGGGCCATTTTTAAGGCCTAAGAAGTGCAAATTTTAAGTTAATAAATCCCCGATTTTAAAAGCCAACCCATTTCCGATATATTGCATTCTGGCAGTATACAAACCGGAACGAGCACCTTAATAGATATAGAGAAATCATCTGATGAAATTCAACATATTTACTGATAAAAATGCATAGCAATATCTAAGTAAAATGAAACTAACACAAGGTAATCATTTTCTACCAAAATAGTAATGCAGATATCATACTTCATACTAAATTATTAAAATATTTTCCTCTGAGATTATGAATAAGAAGAGGGCACTCACTATCATTTCTTCTACTCAACACTGTACTGAACATAATGTAAGTCTTAACAAATATAAAAAGAGAAGAAAAATCCATAAAATGTTTAATGATAGGAATACATACAATGCATTTACATGTATTATATACATTATATGATTCTACACAGAATGTGTAACATGTATTCATAAAGTTTAAATGTTAGAAAGTGAATAAATAAAATGATTTTATTTAAAAACAACATTGTATGGGAGGGCCTTGGTGGCTCAGTGGCAGAGTTTTCACTTGCCATGCCGGAGATCCAGGTTTGATTCTCCATGCCTGTCTATGCAAAGAATAAATAAATAAATAACACTGTGCTTCTAGAAACTGCAAATGAGTCTGTAGACATGCAACAGAATTTGTAAGTAACAATTATTCACTCACCTTGTAGGTATAATGCCAATATGTAAAATTAACTGCCTCTTCATAAAGAAGCAATAAGCAAGTAGAAAATGAAATTTCAAAGTGATATCATTTATAATAGGACCAAAATATATCAAATACTTTGATATTATTATAATGAAAACATGCAAGTCCTCTACATAAAAAGCTACAAATCATCATTAAGAATTGCTTTATAAAATTAAATTGATGCATATATTTTTCATGTTCATCAATCAAAATGAAAAATATGCTAGACACATAATTTATAATGAAATTGACATATGGAGTCTATGTAATCCCAATCAAAATCTCACAGAATATTTTGTGGATGTTGACAAACAGACTTACAGACAAAATTTATATGGACATGAAAAAATCCAAACATATTAAAGACAATGTTGGAAGAAGAACAACATGTCAAGGGCTATTGTAAATTCACAGAAATTTCTTGTGGATCTGGTGCAAGAACAGCCAAAGATACCAACAAAGCAAAATAGATTGTGCAGAAATTGACCCACATAAATACAAATTCACTTTATGAAAATATTAAATTGTGGTGCTGTGGAGAGGGGATAATTTTTTCTTCAATAAAAGGTTCTAGGTCAACTGGGTATCTATGAGGGAAAAAAATGAACATTGATTTCCATCTCACATTACACAGAAATCAATTCCATCTGGATTTTAGTTTAAAGAGGTAAAAACAATATTACTTCTAGAAGGTTACATAGGAAAATATATCTATATATTTGGGACAGACCAAAAAAAGCTTTAATAGGATTCAAAAATCTAATTATAAGGGGAAAATGATAAATTGGATAACAATACAGTAAATTGATCAAAAGATACCATTGAAAGAATAACAAAGGAAATCAAAGAGTGGAATAAAATATTTTCAATAAAAATATCTGACAAAGGAGTAAAGATATGTGTGTTTGTGTATATATATATATATTTGTATATATATACATAATTCCTACATATATGTGTATGTATTCCTACAAATAAAATAGATGTATTTTATTTATACTTAAATAGGTATATATGTGTGTATATACACACACACACACACACATATAGACATATACACACAGTCACATATATATATATTCTAAAAATCAGTAAGAAAAATACAGTCCACCCAATAGGAAAATGATCAAAATGTAATAAATACTTCACAAAAGAGGATCTCCAAATGGCCAATACACATGTGAAGTGTTCATTAAGCATAATTAATCATCAAGGAAATAAATATCAACACATAGCATGGTATCAATATTTACCTAGAAGTGACACACATATACAAAAACTCTTGACAGCATGGATTAACAAAGTTGTGGAATGATGGTAACTCATACAGTGGTTTTGGCAGTGAAATCTGTCATGACTATTTGAGAAAACAGTAAGGAAATCTCCACCAAACCTGAACAGATGCATATCCTGTGACCCAGGAAGTCCACTCCAAATAAATATGCACATTTATTTATGCATATAATATATATTTCATATATATATATATGAAAACTAATGGATATGGGTAAGAATCTTTATAGAAATACTATTATTCTTAATAGCCCCAAACTGCAAACAGTCCTCCAAATCTAAAGTCCTCCAAAACGGGTAAATGAAATTGTGCTATATTTAAATCATAGAGATCTATAAGTTAATAAAATGTTAGAATGACTTATAGCAATTGCAACTGTATGGATGCATTTTGCAAAATATCGTAGAGTGAAAGAAACCAGACAGAACAGAGTAATTTCTCTACTGTTTGATGTATAAAAGTTCAAAAATGGCAAAACACATATTTGTTTTACAAACTAGAACAGTGGTTACTTTTGTAAAAGACAGGTTCGGGAGGCTTCATAAGAGGAGTCTTCTGGGCGCTTTTTGCATTCTCTTACTTGATCTAGATAGTTACAGAGATGCATTTACCTCACGAAAACTCACTGAGCTATAGATTTATGATTTGTGCACTTTTCTACAAATGCAGTTATAATGGATAAGAAATAGTGAGAAAAAAGTTTATACTAGCTTTATAAAATGACCCTGGCAGCTTTTGCTCTATTGTCTGGAAGTACTTTTATAACATGAGAAAGCAGTTATCTTTCCTTGTTCCTTTAATAGAATGTCCCTGTAAAGCAATCTAGAGCTGAGATTTTGAGCAAGCACCTTTGATACCATTTCATCTTTTACAAATAGCCTACTATGAGTAGTAGTAGACACAAAATAGTTCACTACATTTCCCTATTTTTTATGTAGTTAGTGCCAAAACAAGACTTCAAACAACTTGTTAGAATTCCATTCTCTTGAATATCATGCTAATGTTCTTAACAGCTTCCCACTTCTCTCTTTTGCATAATGGCAGACAAAAGAAAAACAGTAAAATTTACAGTTAGAATCCTACCTTTGCATGCAATTATAGCCCAAGATTCAATGTATATTTCTCTTGAAAGTATAACTTATGACGTTACATAAATTCTCTCAAATTATTGGTGTGATAGCCATGAAATCTCCAAGAAACCTCTGCATATCTCTTTAGGAATAGAACAAAAAAATCTAGTAACATGAATATTGCAGTCATTTCAATATTTGCAAATATTATAGAACAAAAATGTATGATGATCATTTGGAACATTTTTTGCTCTACCACACTCACTTTTCCATTTCATTTGGTTAGAAGTCACTCTACGCACCTTTAAAAATCTTTAGCAAAATCAATATCAACTATAGGCTTAGTCACAGGAGCTGCACTTTCAAGACAGTTAAGGAATTCATCAGAAAGTGTACAAAAGAGGCTGAAAAAGAAAAAAAATCATATTATGCATAAGAAATTCCATATTTACTAAGAGACATATCACTAATGGCCAGTGAGATCCTTTTTTATTTTTTAAAGAGCTTTGGGAAAGAAAAATATTTCAAAGTTTAAAAGCAATAATGTAATTTCTGTTAGAGAAGACCAATGATTTTTGCTGACAAATGTGTATTAGTTTAATAATTTTCTTTTGTAGATTATCCATATGTAGGTGAAAGTCATTAAATGTTGACAATGTAGGTATATTTCTATGGCCTAAGATACTTACATAAATAGCATCATGGTTTAAATTGAATATATGCTGAGTGGATTAAGTAAACCAAAGCAATACCTGCTTTAATTCTGCTTGAAATATGTCATTTATGGTGGAAAGTTTCAAAACAAAAAGGGCTCAGTGTCTTATGACTTGATTATGTGTCTCAGTATATCTTAGGGGCATGTCTGTGTGTGCTTGTATAGGTGTGCACATTTTCCATTTCTTTGAAAGCACAATTGCTTTTGGTGTTTTGACATTCATTGTGCTGTTGCAATTCTATCTTTCTGAGATAAAAATGCAATATCCTGCTGATATACAAGACAGAGGCTACAAATAAACTGAATGGATGGTAATTCCTTAGAGAGGAAGTATTTCAATAGTAAAATTTAACAGCACGATTGACAGAGTGAACTGGTCCATTAAATTTGTTTTATTACTGTAAAATCTTTCATTCCAAACTGAATTGGTTGCCACGCAGCGGCCAACAGTGATGCAGTCTTATCTAATTCCTTCTTCCTCACTGTGCAGGATCACAAATGGCATTTTGGTTACATGGCTTTATATTTTAGTAAAAAATTGACTGGGAAGTTGATATTCTGCCATCTGACAATCCTTTACCTGCTATGAAAAACAAGATTTCTCTTCTCCGAACCATGTTTAACTAAATATGGCGTTACTGATTTATTTTTAAAATTTGTTGAATTAACCTATTTACAAAATATCAGGGAAACCAAATGATTATCTACAAAGCCAGCAATTACTACACGCTACAAATTACACTTTTGATGACCTTTTTATACTCATAAAACTTAATATAGATTTTAATCCAAGTAAATATTTATTTTAATTTTTGTAAATTCTTAGTCTGAATTTATTGTCCACTCAGAAAAATCACTGTTCTTTGTGCTAAAAATATGCTCATTAAAACAAACATGGATATATATCCACACTAGACAGATAATAAGGTCTGTAGCACTATTTGGCAAATATCAATAATATTTGGATTTGCCTGTTTTAATGAGGTGGAATTATTCTCCGATGTGATGGAATATGCTTTTGATCATTATTTGAGCTCCCTCAACAATTGATTAAACAATTAAATCTTACATTTAAGAAGGGTTATGAACAGTCTTTGTTTTATTAAAGCGTGTGATAGGGAAGTATGAGTATGTTTTAGTCAATAATCATGCTGGATCCCATAAATAATGAAGTGGAAATAAAGTCATATTTAAATTCATTGATGTTGGAACTGGAAAGACATAAATCACTGCCCTGGCTGCCTCTAACTGGATGTGCAATATTGATGATATTAATGTCTCTATGCTTTAATTTCCTCACTAATAAAATGTGCACATTATGGAACTTAAATCACAGGTTTGTGTGAAGGTTAACTATGATTATATATGTAAAATACTTTGTAAAGTGCTTGGCATTTTGTAATACACAATAAAAGTTTACTGTGATTATCTATGGTTACTTTTCATTTTAAGGAAAGCAAAATATTTCAGTTCAACAGATTTGTTACAAGTACTCTATAGTAACATATTAAGGTAAATGCACTAATTACGAATTTGTGAAAAATCAGATACTGGAGTCAAGTTGTATTATTCCCTTTGCATCAACTTCTATAAATATGGATTGAAAGCATCATTATTTATCAAGAACTGTATAAGATCGAAGAAGTAAAAACAGAGACATAAGAAAGAAAGTTCAGCTGCAAAAACACGAATCTGCAAGATAATTTTTGCAACAGCAACAAAAATAGCAATTATGAAATTTAAACCTAAATAATATGTGAAAATTCAATGCATAAAATCATGAAACATTTTTGAGAAATGAAAAAGGAAAGTAATAAAAGGAAACATATATATTAATTTGAAATTAAAGGGGTTATGTGCTATACAGATATGCATTATCTCTAAATTGATCTCTAAATCAACTGCACAACCAACAATCTTTTGTAAATGAATACTATGTCAAAGGTGATGTGATTCTGAGAATATCTAATAGTACAAAAATAGCTAAAACAATATTTTCCTGATTTTATTATGATATAAATTGTATATATTTAAGTGTACAAATTTTAAGGTTATAGCTCAAATGAAAATGTAATGAAATTCTCTTATGTTTTTATCTAGAAACCTTCTATTTAAAAAATTTTACCTTGTACATTTCTGCCTCATATCTTTCTCAAATTTGTTTTTGCTTTTATGTAAAAAAATTATCAAGGTTTATATTTTTATATGAATACACAGTTGACCTCAGTGAATTATTTTGATATTTTTGTCATATAATCATGTGACCTTATGTAAATTGGCCTACTTCTAGACTCTATTCTTTTTAGTAGGCTTATTTATCTATCTTTGTAATACAGTCTAGAAAAATATAAGATGATCTGATAAGATATAAAATCTATTAAAGCTACAGTAATTGAGAGAGAAACTAGTATGCCATAATGTCCTATTTTTTTAATTGATAAGGGTCATATGGTTGGTAGCTTCATAATAATTTATTATTTCTATATTTATGTTGTATGCTACATTTCACAATTTTTAAAAAGTTTAAAAAAAAATCCTTAAATATCAAGTTGGAGTCAGAGAGATAACCAGGTGCTTACACTATAATTGAAGGAATTTTCCAGCTCTTGTACAGTACACAATTAATAATCAGGCAAATGAAATACTGGGAAGATCCACAAAATAATGGCTTGAAATTTTAAGGTTATCCATTGTAAATTTTATACCATTTTAACAATGGAGGTATGATTAATTGCAGAGGCAGTATGTAATCTTGGAGTACATTCATTGACTTAAGTGCATCTTCAAATGCACTAATGCTAATGCTTGGTACTAGCGTTATATTCACAGTTAAATCTTTTACACAGGCTATCTCATTTACTTCTTAAAATAACCGTTATAAATCCCACCTTGCAGATACGGATGTTAAGAGACTGAAAAAGGTTAAAATGCTTGTCAAGATAGTAGGATTGAATAACACATCAAGCCTAGCTAGTGGAATTAGAATAATAAACTAAGTTTCTCTGATTATAGTTCACTCTTATGTGCTGCATCCCTTCAAATAGATTTAAATAAGTGTAGAAATAAAAAATGAATTAGGTTTGTTTGCCTTGTGTGGGTTAAAGTATATATGCTTTTATTATGAATATATATGTGTATGTATGGGTAATAGAAAGAAATCCCTTCTAGTTTGCTAGCTGCGAGAATGCAATACACCAGCAATAAAATTGGCTTTTTTAAAAGGGAAATTGACTAAGTTACAAATTTACAGTTCTAAGGCTATGAAAATATCCTAATTAAAGCAAGTCTATAGAAATGTTCAATCTAAGGCATCCAGGGAAAGATACCTTGATTCAAGAAGGCTGATGAAGTTGAGGATTTCTCTCTCAAGTAAAAAGGCACATGGCGAATACGGTCAGGGTTTTTCTCTCTTCTGGAAAGGCACATGGTGAACATGGCAATATCTACTGGCTTTCTTTCCAGGCCTCTTGTTTCATAAAGCTACCTGGGGGGCATTTTCCTTCTTCATCTCCACAGGTCACTGGCTAGTGGACTCTCTGCTTCTCATGGCTATGTCATTATGAAACTTTCTCCCAAATGTTTCCTCTTTTAAAGGATTCCAGTAAAGTAATCAACACCTACCTGGAATGGGTGGAGACAAGTTTAATACCCATGCTTGATTGAGTCAGATCTCCATGGAGATAGTCTAATTAAAGTTTCCAGTATACAGTACTGCATAGAGATTAGAAGAAATGGCTGTCTGTACAAAATGGGATTAGGATTAAAACATGGCTTTTCTAAGGTACATAAATCATTTCAAACTAGCACAAAATAAATAGTATTTTATTAGACCCATTAATTTAGATTTTCTCCCTTAGTCCAAATTAATTAAGTGTTATTTTATTTCTAAAAGACCAGCCCTGTCTCTGAAAGGATCTACTCCACTGTCTTAGTTTGCCAGGCTGCTATGACAGATGCCATGAAATGGGTTGGTTTAACAGCCAGAATTTATTGGCTCATAGTTTGGAAGGCTAGAAATCCAAAATTAAGGAATCAAGTTATGCTTTCTTCTAAAAGTCTGTAGCATTCTGGTGCTTGTTTGCCACAATCCTTAAGAATTCTTTGACTTATGCCTCTGCCTCTAGTCACTTGATGATCTCATTCTCTCTGTCTGCTTTTCTTGTTTCCACTGACTTCTGGTTTCTGGGTCCTCCTTGTAACCTTCTCTGACTTCTGGCTTCCAGTTTCTTCTCTTTATGAAGCTTTCAGTAACATAGTGTCATGGTCAGGTTCATATGTCAAGTTGGCCAGGTGGTTGCAACCATTTGTCTGGTTGGACAAGTGCTGGTCTGTCTGTTGCTATGAGGACATTTCATAGAATTAAATCATGATCACATTGACTCACAGCTGATTCCACTTTTAATCAGCCAAGGGAAGCGTCTTATGCAATAATTGATGCTTAGTCTAATCACTGGGAGCTTTTTAAGGAGGATTCAGAAGAGACAGGCTTCACTTCCTGCATTGGCCAGTGAGCCTCTCCTGTGGAGTTCATCCAGACCCTCCATCAGAGTCATCAGCTTCACAGTCTGCCCCATGGACTTTGGACTCTACATTCCCATGTTTACATGAAACAGTTCATAAATTTTAAATCTATAGATATTTTCTGCTGGTTCTCCTTCTCTAGAGAACCTTAGCTAATAGAGCTTGGTACCAGGAGTATTTCTTAAGAAACATAATCTTAAAAATGTGTTTTTATGATTGGCTTCTACTCTGACTGGATTCAAAGGCACTAAGGACTCTGATTCTTGTAATTAGAATGATATTGTGAATCCTTGGGGTGAGTTGGCAAAAGAAATAGTCAAAATATCATCATTCAATTCTTCTAATGCTTCACTTGTATGAAGCCAGGCTCTGGAGGATTATGTTTTTGATACCTTTAAGGAGTTTTGTGGAAATAAGAGGTATACAGATGTTTGCTGGTTGTTGTTAGATATGCTGTATACATTAATGAGTGAAAGGGATGTGTTTAAGGCTTCAAATGAGCAGCTTATGCACCTGATAGATGTAAACATTTCTTTGAGTGTTCTGAAGGAAAATCTTATTTCCTGTAGCCATAGACTTGAGCTCTCCAAAAAGCAGACTCAGAATCTTATTGTTAGAGTAGCAACTTTACAACATAAACTGAAATTTCAATTTTGCATGGTGTCTGCCATTAAAGTGAGGTCATTGATTGAAAGGATTGGGACCCTGGAAAATGGGATGGCATCATATGGATTGGTGGAGAGGTTGAAATCCTAGATCATGCTGAGTCTTCTGTAGATAACCCTGTAATATTCTGCCCTGAGGCCATAGCCACTACACCTCCAGCCTGCTCTGAGGAGTTGGTCACCCAACTTCCACCTGAAAGGATTAGCCCTAGAGTGATTAATCCTGTTTCACCAGATGAAACTGCAAATGAGTGCCCTGAACCAATGGCTTGGAAGATATTTCTAATTCCTTTCATGACCCAGCCCCACCACCCCTCATTTCTTCCAGACCTGTAACTAGACTAAAGTTCCAACAGGCCGCTAAAGGTGAGTTACAGTGTCACCCATGAGGAGGTGCACTATACTCCAAAAGAACTGCATGAGTTTTCCAATTCATATAGACAGAAATCATGGGAATATGTGTGGCAATAGATTTTAAGGGTGTGGGATAATAGTGGGAGGAATATAAAGCTGGATCAGGCTGAATTTATTGATATGACCCCACTAAGCAGAGATTCTGTATTATAGCTTAAAGGGTTAGAAACTGCATTAACAGTTTGTTTGGATGGTTGACTGAAAAATGGATCAAAAGGCAGTTGACATTATCTGAGGTTGAAATGCCAGAACTGCTCTAGTATAATGTAGATAAGGGGATCCAGAGGCTTGGAGAGATTGGAATGTTAGAGTGGATTCATCATGCAAAGCCTGCTCTTACATCCCAGAAATGCCCAAAGGATGCACCTTTTACCAGAACTGTGAGAAATAAATTTGTGAGACTAGTTCCATCATCCCTGAGGATGAGATGGAATTCTTAACACAATGGGGATGACCAGATCCTGAGTTGGCAGAAGCCAGGTGACTGTGCTTAACAGCCAAAGACAAGGTGGATGTGGCTATCATAATAGACAGCAGACTCCAAGCGGGAGTCAAAATAATCTGACACACAGAGACTCGTGGCATTGGCTAGAAGATGATGGGGTACCTAGAAATACAATAGATGGACAGCCTACTAAATTCTTGTTTGAGCTGTATAAACAAAAGAGTTCTAGGTTAAATGAACAGAAGTCTAACTTGAATTATAAAAATGGGGAGTCACAGCACCTTAATCAATTCCCAGACTTGAGACAGTTTACAGATCCAGAGCCCTTTGAATGAGAGGGAGGCCAGGTCCATGTGGGGGAGGACCTTGTTCCACTGCCAAAAATTTATGCTGTTAATCTTCTTCTAAGCCTTCCCCGAGGAGACCAATGACCTTTTACCAGGTTAACTGTGCACTGGGGAAAAAGAAATGATCAGATATTTCAGGGATTATTAGACACTGGTTCAGAAGTGAAATTAATTCCAGGGGCCCCAAAATATCACTGTAGTTCACCAGTCAGAATGGGGGCTTATGGAGTTCATCCAGACCCTCCTTCAGAGTCATCAGCTTCACAGTCTGCCATACAGATTTGGACTCTACATTCCCACAGTTACATGAGACACTTTTATATCTACAGATATTTCCTGCTCATTCTGTTACTCTAGAGAACTCTAGCTAATACACATGGATTAAGACCCACTCTGATTCAGTGGTCTATGTTTTAAATAAAAACAGCATCTTCAAGAGATCCTATTTTCAAATAAATTCACACTCACAAGAACTGAGGTGAAGATTGAAATTTCTTTTAATCTTAATGTATTTTCTGGGGGAAAGATTTAGTCTTTCATACCCATGACATTAACTATAAGCGATGAACAAAATGAACAAACACTTGAATATATTGATGTAAGCACTAATAGTACAACAACAACAATAACAATAAATAACTCATTATGTGCCAGCCAGGTATTTGCCCATTTAATCCTCAAAATGAACTTTAAGGATGGAAGGCACTGCTGTTCTTCTTTTACAGATGAATAAATGAGGCACAGACAAGTTAAGTTACATCCCAGAGTCACAGGGCTAGAGAGTGACAGACCAGATATCAGTTCAAGTCATTTGGCTCCATAGTTCATGTTTGTAATCTCTACAGCCTGTTTTCTCCCCATATAGGGCATATTCTTTCAAATGCCATTACTTTCTGTGAACTGTATTTACACCTTGGGGAATGCAACTTATTTATGATATATCTTATTATATATGTATTAGATTTTAAAATATTCATCATCTCTAGGTCCATATTCTACTTCAGATGGCCTATGACTACTAGAGTCAAAACGAACTGCTGCACGAAAACTTTGCTCTATGATTTCCTTGCATCATTTATATTAGATGTGCAAACAAGCTACTTTCCTTAAGAAGTCATGCCTCTGGCATGGCAGGTGCATTTTCTATCATCATATTCCATGAAATAAACATCTGAGTGACTCATTTCTGTTCTGCAATCTCAGCTGTTGCAAAGAAGTGACAATTTACACAAAGATTTGAAATGAAAAGGTTGTCCTCTTCAATTGGCCCCACTTCATAATTCCCAGCTCTATAAAGAGAGAATTTTAGATTCATTCATCTGTGCAGATGTTTAAAATGAAGGCCATAAACTCTGAAATCATTGCCATTCTGTTCAATAAAGCAAAGGGCTCTTGAAATGTGTTCAAGAAGGAAATAATTTTAAATGTTTCCACAAAAAATAGAATAATATATAAGGGATTTATTCAATTGTCCACATTTGGAAACTGTGACAAGTTATAGAAGCTGAACATCAGTCAAGAAATGGAGATGTGTCACACCATCTCTAAGACTTTTAGACATTGGAACAGGCACATAAAAACTAGACAAAGAAGAGAAAAATACAAAACAGTCTCAATAAGCATACATTCCTCTACCTCATTATTCTAGGTAATTTTATGTTGTAAATGGACATATATTTTTGGTGAAATTAATATTAGCAAATGAAGCTCAATTTACATGGATCAACAGGGCAGAATTAACTTATAGGAGGGGAAATGTCAATCTGATGGCTAGATTACCAAAAGCAAAACTTGTCAAAAATTATTATACAGATAAAGTTGTGAATTTCAAAGTGTTTCCATCTGGCTTCTACTTCAGCTGGTAAAAAAGAAGAAAACACTTGCTTTTTGATCTCTATATGTTCACCCTCTTTTCCTCACTGGGAGAAATCTTATTGGAATTTATGCATACTTGGAACTTCCTTGAAGAACACACTATTAAGCAATTTCAATATAAATTACTCTTCACAAAGGCTATGCTATTACTAGTCATATATCCTTGCAAACTGCGTCCAAACTTCAATATCCACTAATACAGTGCAAGCAGTAGATAAAGAGCATTCTATACTTTTTTTTGTTCTGAGAGAAACAATGCTGGCTAAAGAAAGCAGGAAACATAAAGCTATCTGCTTCCTATTCTGACAGCCACATGAAAGATGTTTAGTAATGCAGCAGAATATTTGAGGAAAAAAAATAGCTCATTCTTCTCATTTCACCATCCCTATTATTATTTTCTTAATTGCAAAAATTATTACTCCATTTCTTGGTGACAATATTGATAATGGTTGATTGTTTCATCATACAAAATTCACTTTTGAGGCTTAGCTCCATGGTAACCACTATAATCCTAAAATTCTCAGTGAATATTGATTATATATTTTCTACCTGCCCACAAACATTATCTGCTATTTAAATTTCCTGGACGATAGCAAAGAGAGTCTTTACTTGTAGCTATTTTACTAAAAATATATGAACCTGAAGCAATTGCAATATTCACACAAAGAATAAATATTTCATCAAAAGTGCAGGAGAAAGTGGTGCATATCATACAATATTATCGTATGTATGTGATGTACCTAAACATGCATAATACATGTGTGTATATGTATATATAACATTTATGTGTTTGTGTATATAGATGATCTAAAAACCAATTTACTAATTATGTCTCTACTTCACAACTAAAATAATTACATGTTATGAAAATAGATATGGCCAGAACATTAGATATCTTTGGATATTATAGGGAGCCCATCTGCTTCTAAATCCATAATGAACTTTGCATAATTCAAATGAGATTGATAAAACATGCCCAGCTGAATTCCGGATCTCAGAATAGGTCAGCACAACCAAGTGGAAGCAATGGATGGAAAATCGGAAGCAGCTATCTGAAGATCTTGAACCGTTGTTAGGAACAAGCATTTTTCACACACCCACTCAACAATTTTTCAGGAGATTAAACATAGCTTCCATATTTAATTAAGAAAATCTGGTTTTAGGAAACTGAATGCTTAGATTTCTTCCATATTGACTGTTGAAAAAATATCCCCTTTTTTGCATAGGGATCTCCTTCAAGTGTGTTTTCTGACTGATTCTGAGGACCTCATGGAAGGCTCCCCTGACCAAGACTCATTCATCTTGGTGATTCATCTTGGTGAAGGATTGAAAAAAAAAAAAGAAAAGAAAAATGGGATGATTTTCATTTGTACAAGGCAGTAGTGATGATTAGATACAATGGCAAGACTCAGAGGAGAAGAAAAGTTGCTTTTATTTCTGCAAAGGTAATTCGCATTTCATTTGAATATGCATTTAAATGAAGTTTATTTCATATAATTGGCATTTTTGTAATACATTTACCTCAACTCAATGTTTTTAAGTTTGCTTTTTAAATTATGGCTGCAGAGTCTTCATCTAATTCATAAAACAGACAGAATTTCATTATGTGTGAAAAACCTCACGTTTAAAAAATAAAAACAAAAATATTTCAGAAGTATGCATCTAATTATATAGTACCATGGGAATGAAACTTGACTAAGAGTTAAGTAATCCCTATTCTATACTCAAATATGTAAATACCTTTCTGTGTGGGTTAGCCAAGACACTTCTCTGGACATCAGATCTGTCATTTGTACAATGAAGAAAATGAATTCAGCCTTAAAATTCACAGCTTTATTAGTCTATGCAATATTCCCAAAGTATATTTAGGGTATGCTAGACCTGCAAGCTATTCCTACTCCAAATGAGACTTTCATGATAAAATTCATTTGGGAATTGCCATGTTTCATTCATTCAATGTACATTTACATAATGCCTCTATTGTGTGACCTAACACTGCCTTGGGGAATCAGTGGATATATCTTCTCAAAGAGAGAGCATTAATAAATTTACCATGCAACTAAGGGTTTAAAAAAGCAGCTGTAAAATATGCCACAAATTAAGTACTTGATCCTTTGGACCTATGATATTTAGCTATGAAAAGAAGTAAGAATGTGAGTTTTAGAGAGTAGAAAGTATAAGTAAATGCTCTGTGGCACAGTGAGCATGACAGTGTATGAAACTTAAAGCACATGCCTAGGGTAAGTGCAAAGAAAGTACTCCAGACTATAGAAATATTGAAGAACAAGGCTTTGAAAGCCTAGTAGCCAATTAAAGGTGTGCCCTTCTTGAAGAAGGCAAGTCATCCAACAAACAAATAGAAGAGGCATGAAATGACCATACTTGTCTGCTAAGAATACCCTGGATGCATGGGTAAGAATGGAACTAACTTAGAAGTAATGTGAATAGATCGGTTTGAAGATTATTAGAAGTGAATGTAGCAAATGTTCTGAGATTTGCCCCAACTCTTAGATGGAGACAAGTAAGTATGTAAGATACTTACTTGATGGATTAAATAGAGAAGCAGAAAGAGAATCATAAGGATGAACCTTAGGTCTCTGGCTTATATAATATATTGGAAAAGGGCAAGTTCATTAAAATAGGGTACCCAGAAAAAATGTTGG